>JAENPR010001559.1:0-138764 GCA_018135685.1 Themeda triandra
CGATGCGTAATGACACTAGCGATAATAAGCCCATTCTGTTAAATGTTCAAAACATGGTCTTAGAAATAGGAGATGTGCAAAAATATTGTTTTGAAAAATAAGATATGGGGTATAGTTTTAATAAAGCTCTAAAAGTGCCATGATTTTGTTGATATCATGCTTTCATATGGACTGTTGACGAACAGAGCTCACTTATGGCGACTCACTTGTGAGAACGAGCTCACTTATGGCGACTCCGCGCCGCCCCGCGCCGGCGCCGGCGCCGGCGTCCTCCCAGCCCCTCCGACTCTAGATCCAGCACCTCCCCCAACCGCTTCACCCCTTTTCCCCTCTCTCTCGCTCGGGCGCAGGCCCCCCACCCCGCCCTCGAGCTGCTTCCAGATCCGGCCATGGCGGATCCGTCGACCCCGCGCCGCAGCTGGGCCCCGGAGGTCCAAGCAGCACTGGACGCGGGCTCCCCCGGCAAGCTCCTCGAGGCCCTGGGTCGTGGACCAAGTGGCGCCTCGGAGTCGGCCACCCCGCGCCGCCAGTGGGCGGACAACGCCGACGATGTGCTTCCGCCGCCGCAGGAGTTCTTTGCGGACTCGCCGGGGCTTCTGCGCGAGCTTCTAGGCCGCGGATCTGGAGACCGGGTTGCCATCAGCGACTCCGAGGACTACTCCGACTCCGACTCCGAGCCCCCATCTCCGCCGCCGCCGCCGTCGGACAAGGGCAAGGGTCCGGCCGAGCCGCCCCGGAAGCGGCGCCACGCCCGTCGCAACAGGAAGAGGAAGCGGCCCTCCGGTTTCATGCGGGACGCCAGGGCCGCGCACCCGGAGATGCCCGCGCCATCGAGACAGCCCAGGCTCAACTCGGTGGTGTCCCTCGACGTCCGCCGCCGTTCGCCGCGCCCGGACTCGCCGCCGGCGTCCCACCCTCCGCGCGCGTGGGGCGCCCCGGATGACGAGGGTTTCTTCGACGTCCACAGCCGGAAGGCCGGACGCTCCCCGCCGCGCTGCCGGTCCCCACGGCCCGTCCCTCCAGAGCTTCAGGGGCTCTGCCTACGTTGCCTACGGGGGGACCACATTCGCTCCACCTGCACCTTCCCAGCGAGATGCTACACCTGTTGGAAGGAAGGCCACCGCGCCGCGACGTGCCCGCTCTCGGCGCCCCCTGCCGTGGCCGGCCGCAAGCGCCCCCGTTCCCCGGATGCCGGGCACCCAGGTGGTGCTCGCCCGTCGAACGGGCGGGAGGCCGCGGGCCACAGCCGTGCATCCATGGACACGGCCTCGCCGCGGTCCACCTCGACCGGCCGCTCCTTCTCGGTGCCGCTGGCGTGCGCCCCGTCGCCGCCTCAGCCCCCTCCGCCGCCGCTGCAGCAGGCTCCGGTAGGCCCCCTGGGCGCGCCTGCTGCCCAGCCGCCGTCGCCACCACCTCCCCCGCCTCCGCCTCCTCCGGTGATGGGATGGGACATCGTCGACCCAATGCCGGCGCGGCCACGGGCGTTCTGTAGGATCTGCGGAAGAGTAAAACGGCCTAGAGGGGGTGAATAGGCTACCCAACAAAATTTCTTCGACCGTCGATCCGAGAGGGGCGCGGCAACCGCCGCACTGAGCCCCCGCGGCTTCTTGCCGTGCTATGCATGAGAAACGAGAATAGAGTGTAATTCGAAATCTGTGCAGAAACAAGTTTACCAATCGACTTTCCAAGCTTCCTACACCTGCAGGGATTACAGATCGAGATCCAAACACAGTCCAACAGGTGGGAAGAAGTGGATCGACCTCAAACCCTAGAAAACACCTCAACAACAAGTATGAATATAGAAACCAAAAACAGCACAAGGTGACACAAGTATTTAACCCGTGGTTATTTCGCCACAAAAGGCGGCCTACGTCCACGTTGTTGAGGAAGTCCACGACTTGAAGCTCACCACTAAGGCTAGCTTTCTCCTCGGTCTCAAGTCAAGAGAGCAAACTCTTGAGATGAGGGGTGATTTCTTAGTATTGGGGTGAGGTTACAAACCTCCCTAGGCAGCCACACGAGTTGGCGGCTCTAGGGCGACGCCTAGCCGGCTAGGAGCAAAGCTCAAGAGTAACAAACCCTAGAGCGCCAGGCCAAACGTGCACCAAATGCTCTTTTGACGGTGGGAATCGGTGGATCCACTCTCCAATCGAAGTTTTTGCCCTTTTCCTCAAGAATCAGTGGTGGAATCAAGGGGAATGAGTTTGGAGCTTGGGGAGCAATGGAGGGAGAGAGAGGAGCTTTACGGGTGCTTGCAAGCGGTTATGTCGCGAGGTAGACGAAGAGGTGAGTGAGTGGGCCGGCAGGATGGGTATAAATACCCCGGGTCCCAACGGTCACTTATAGGCGCACAGCTGCGCGCCCCCAAAACAACAAGATGGATTTGAGTGATTGGTGGCTGTTTTGGTGGGCTGGATGAGGTTGGTGTTTAAGGATTGAGCATTTGGTAACACTTTTGACTAACAACCTTAGGATCCCTCTTGATAGTACGGCTTTTCCTAAACTCAAATTCAAACCGAAAATGAATTTAAACCTTCTTTGAATTCGGCAAAGCCTCCTTTTAGAAACGGGGACCCTCCAACTTTGTACATCAATCTTCCGTATTTCAATGCGCTTGTCATCTCAATAAGTCTCATTAGTTCCCTAATTTGGTGGTCATCAACGCCAAAACCCACATTAGGGCTTGATTGCACTTACAATCTCCCCCTTTTTGGTGATTGATGACAACCTAATTAGAGCTCACAAAAGATATAAAAAACTGAGACTTTTCGAGACATGAAGGTAGGACCTCCCCCTAAATATGTGAATAGGATTTAAATTTCACAAATTGGTATAAGAAACCAACATTCACATTTTTAGGAAAGTGTAGAGGAGCCTCCCCTACATTCATGCCTCGTGGGGTGCTAAAGAGTGTCACAAGTAAGAGGACGTGATGCGTATGCATGGCATTTTCACACAAAGAGACTTCTTTGTCGGCGGCGCGGCTTGCCGCGCCCAGCGCTTTGACCTTTGCCGCACTTGCCGGAGACGACAGGCGACGTAAACAACACACGAGTTAAAGCAAATAATCGACAAGCTAAATTAAGCACACGGGAAATACATGTCCATATCCAACATAAAGAGAGTCATAAAAGGTAGCATTATTACACAAAATAGTTTTGAAACGATACTCAACTCACAAACTAAAGAGACTACTCTCGGCACTCAAGCTCAAACTAGCTAATGGGATAGGACATCTTTGCAAAACTGGATCCGATTTGAATAGCATCACCACCAAGTCTCAAAAAAGTTGGACCCCTCTAATTTTCTCCCCTTTGTCAGCAAGCATCAAAAAGGGAGAAAAGAAGTAGAAGGATCACTCCTCATCATCACTTTGTCAATACGAGCACGACCACGGCGGTGAGTGTGTGAAGTGAAGCGTGGAGGTCTCGGCATTTGAAGTAGAAGGAGCTGCTGTAGGATTAGGATCATGAGCTGCCGAGCGCCTCCTCTGAAAAACTCTCTCAGATGATTGCTCCTCATGAATATCATCTCCATCATCATCCTCAGACTGCTGCTCAGACTGCTCCTCATCCTCCTCATCCTCCTCGATGACTCGGTGAAATGTGGAGAATGCGGAATAGGTGGAGGAGAAGGCACTTGGTGAAAGTGGTGGAAGTCCTGCTTTGCTCTCTCACAAGGCTGAATGGCCTCTCGCTCCGCAGTTGTCCTTGTAGGCTCTTTGAGAAGCATAAGTGCAATGAGACATCATTGACTTCAGATAGGAACCAAGCTTCTTCCACCTAGAGGACTTCTTCCTGTGCCTATAGGCTGGAGGGATGGTGGACTATCCTCGGGAGTGTCATGGTGGCTGCCCTCTTCTTCTTCTTCATCACTTTCCTCAACCACGGCTGCACACTGCACCCTTATCGTCGCGAAGTCTTCTTAGGAGTATAGGGTGTGTGAGTGCAGTCCTTGGGAAAGTGCTTTCCTGTTACTCTCTCAATCATATACATCAAGTAAGGAGCATATGGCAAGTTCCTTCTCCCATCATCCATGGCAGTGGCTAACTCAACCCACATGAATCTAGGCACATTGAATCTCCCGCCTCACGGGAGGCCGAGCAAGCACATCTCTCACATAGCCATTCAAATCGATCTTTGCTCCATCCTTTGGATTGATGGTGTTTCGATAATGTTGTTCACCACATAGTATATCCCAATCGGCTCATTTCTCTTGCCAACACTCGACTATCGGGATTCTTCCACACATGCCTTAGTTCATCGGCATGTGCATCAATAGGATCTAAGTGCCTGTGTATCCTGTCATAGCCCCTATGCTGCTCTCCAAAACCAAGAATCTGACAAAAAGTGACAAAGTCAACTCGATAGTGCATAGGTCCTGTCATCCAGTGAACTACATCTGCCTCCTGATCCCAAAAGTAAGTGGCATGGGCCGAGCAAGCACCTCTCTGTTCCGATCATACCTAAAGGCCATGATCTCCTTCATCTCAAATCTCTCACGAGATCTTTATAGGCTGCATTAAATTCAGGCTTCTTCGATCTTTCACTTTGTCCCACTCAATATAACCCATATTGCTGATTTTCCTTCTCATGCACACGGAGCGATAGAAGTTGGTGAAAGACATTCCAGAATCATGTAATCAATGCCGGCGGCACGCCTCGATCATATGGATTTCTCTCTCTTTCGGCCTCAACCATCTTGTATTTCTTGAAGTAATCAATAAGTGGATGAGGTCTTGTATCTTCAGGGAGCATGCATTTCATAGCTATTGTCTCATCTCGATGTAGCTGTCATCAAATTCTCCAATGTGCTCGGGAGTGCCTTCTTGACCATTTGGAGGAATAGAGTATCCCTCTCTAATCCTCATCTCCTCATCTACGATCTGCTTTGCTCTCTTTCTTCTCTTGTCGGTGGAGCGGCATGAGTTGATGAAGTTCCTGCTCCCTTTCCTCTGCTTGGTGGTTTGTTTTGCAAGGGCTGCTCCCTTTCTTTTCCTTGGTTACCTCCTCCTTGATCCATCTATGCAATTAGATAGCTTGTGTAAGAAATCATGAAAGAAGTAGAGAAGTGGGAGAAAGACAAGATTAGTTGGGAAACTAACTTGCATTGTGACTCACTGAGCATAGCGACAGTCTTCTTTGCTGGGGGGTGCGGCAGCTTGCCCCGCGCCTCCCCTGCGGCACTTTGCCGCTTTTGCTAACTCGGCGAGTCACAATCCATTTTAGTTTCACAACTATCCTTGCATTCCTAACACTTCTAAATCTCTTCCTTATTTCGAAACACAATTCCAATAGTGATAATTCTTGATATACTATGGATTTGTAAGGATTAGCTTGAGTATCATAGGATCTCATAGATGGTCAAACTCAATCAAAAATTGGACATCCTCTCTTTGTTAAATGGAGCAGCAATTGACTTTAGCAACTGCATCTTTCAGAGGCATGAGAGCACTCTGACCATGGCACTGCCGTGGAGCCTTTTTCCACTTAACCTGGGATGCCTCAAATCGATTCAATCTAGCCATCAAGGATACTATCTAGACCCTCAAACTGCATCACAATCCAAGAATCCATAGCATACATCCCTCCATTGCATAGATTAGGGTAGTTAGGGTTTACCTTGCACGTGGAGTGGAGAGAGAAGAAGAGCAGGGGGTTCGCCCAACCCCAGGCCAATGGCTCCTCGAGCGGGCGGGAGCTGCGGCCCTCGGCGCGGGCGCCGCGGTGGGCGGTGCAGCACCGGCGGCCCTCTTGGGTCGCCCTCGCGTGAAGAAGAAAGGAGACGCGGTCTCCAGGCGATGGGAAGAGAGGAGAAAGGGAAAGAGAACGACTGGGGGCCGAAGAGATTAGAAGGGAAAGAGAGATGGGCCCACCGAGTCAAGTTGCGGGCTGTCGTCCCCGGCAGCCTGCCGCGGCTTTGCCGCACCCTAGGCGCGGCAAGCTGCCCGCCTAGCCCGCCGCGAGAGATATTTTTAACGCCTTTAGAAATTCCTCTATGCTAGATATGGACATATACTCCTCAAATGCTACGACCAGACCCAAATCATCATTACAAGACTATGGTCATGTCATTTGAAGAATTTTTCAAGGAATTTTAAAAGACATAAATATAACTTTTGAAAACTTTGTCCTAGCATACTAGTATAGCAATCAGAGGCATGCTAGATTTCAAACTACGTTGCTGGAATCAAGGATATTTAGTTCACCACGCGGCTCACGAGAACCTTGACTCGTCCGAGGCTTAGTGAAGATATCGGCTAGTTGTTTTTCGGTGCTCACATAGCGAAGTTCGATATCTCCTTTGGTTTCGTGATCTCTCAAGAAATGATGTCGGATGTCTATGTGCTTTGTCCTTGAGTGGTTTACGGGATTGTTTGCAAGCTTTATGGCACTTTCATTGTCACACAAAAGTGGGATTTTGGTGAATCGACATCCGAAATCGAGAAAGTGCACTTCATCCAAAGTAGTTGAGCACAACAAGCGCCATTTGCAACATACTCGGCCTCAGTTTGTGGATAGGGCTACACAATTTTGCTTCTTAGAGCTCCAAGACACTAGGGACCGTCAAGAAATTAACATGTCCCCGAAATGCTTTTTCTCTACTTTGCAACCGGCATAATCGAATCGAATAGCCAAGTAGAGTGAACTTGGAGCCCTTGGGATACCACAAGCCAAGGTTAGGTGTGTGAACTAGATATCTCAAGATCCTTTTAACGGCCATTAAATGGCACTCTTTAGTCGACTTGAAATCTAGCACACATGCACACACTAAGCATAATATCTGGCCTAGATGCACAAAGGTAAAGCAAGGATCCAATCATGGAGCGATATACCTTTATGTCTGCAGATTTCCCTTTTGAATCAAGCTCAAGATGTCCATTAGATGCCATGGGCGTATTGATAGGCTTGGCCTTATCCATGTCAAACTTCTTCAAAATATCATGGGTGTACTTGGTTTGACTTAGGAAAGTCCCTTCCTTTAATTGCTTGATTGAAACCCGAGAAAGAACTTCAGCTCACCCATCATAGACATCTCAAACTTTTGTGTCATAGTCCTACTAAACTCTTCAACATACACATGGTTAGTACTACCAAATATTATGTCATCGACATATATTTGGCACACAAAGATATCATTTCCAACTTTATGAGTGAAGAGAGTAGGATCGGCTTTGCCTATTTCAAAGCCTTGTTTAAGCAAGAATTCCTTAAGGCATTCATACCATGCTCTAGGAGCTTGTTTCAGCCCATAGAGCGCCTTTCGGAGTTTGTAGACATGATGTGGGAACTTGGGATCTTCAAAACCCGGTGGCGCTTGACATACACTTCTTCTTGTATAGGACCATTGAGGAAAGCACTCTTCACATCCATTTGATGTAGCTTGAAGTCATGATGGGCAGCAAAGGCTAAAAGCATTCGAATTGCTTCAAGCCTTGCCACCGGTGCAAAGGTTTCCTCAAAGTCCAAGCCTTCAACTTGTGTGAAGCCTTGAGCCACCAATCTTGCCTTGTTCCTTGTTACAACTCCATTCTCATCTTGCTTGTTGCGGAAAACCCATTTGGTACCAATGATGTTTGTGTTGGGACTTTCCACCAAAGTCCACACTTGGTTTCTTTCAAAGTTGTTGAGCTCTTCTTGCATGGCCATGACCCAATCCGGATCACCAAGTGCTTCCTTTACCTTGAGAGGCTCCAAAGAGGAAACAAACGAGTAAAATTGGCAAAAATTGACCAAGTGAGAACGAGTTGTTACCCCTCTTTTGATACTCCCAAGGATATTGTCAACGGGATGGTCACGTTGAATAGTTTGCCTTAGCCTTGGATGCTCAACACTTTCATCTTCATTTTCTTCATAACCATCAGCATCTTCTTGCTCAAGTATAGGCTCCAGGTTGAGCCCTTGAGCTGGTGAAGTAGGAGTTGGAGAAGCTGCTGGCGAGGTGGAGGCGCGGCCTTTGCCCGCGCCTAGGCGCGGCCTTGCCGCCGCACCGCGATCTCCGAGCGGGTGAGTCTTTGCACCTTCTTACGAGTTTGTCGGCGGAAATTGGTGCAACGACGGCATGGGAATCCTCATCATCGACCCTTGTTCTTCTTGTGGTCTTACATCACCAATGGCCATTTGCTTGATTGCCTTACAAGGTGGATCCTCCTTTCCTACAACACTTGAATCAATTTGCTCTACTTGAGAGCCGTTAGATTCATCAAATGTCACATCTACGTGACCTCGGTTCTACCCAAGGTTTTGTTGAAGACACGGTAGGCATGCTCATTTGATCCATAACCAATAAGAATTCCTTCATCTACCTTAGATGCAAACTTAGGGGATTTGGGTCTTTTGTTAAGTATGAAACACTTGCACCCAAAAACCCTAAAGTAAGACACCTTTGGTTTGTTACCGGTTAGAATCTCATAGGAAGTCTTGTTGAGCTTCTTGTGTAAGTAGAGGCGGTTGATGGCATGGCAAGCTGTCTGTTGACGGTCGTTAAGTATCAATTTTATACCGTCAACGCGGCAAGAGAAAGGACTAATTTGAGTTCACACTGTTAGATATAGGGGTTACAGCGCGAATTCCATGAGTTTTGGTGATTGTCTATTTGCGGGGGTTATCGAAAAGAGAACCAAAGGAGGCCCACATGTCATGATTACATAGAGATAAAGACCGAACGGGTAAAATTGTATAATCTAGAAGACTCGGAAGGCAAACCCTGGAAGAAGCTGGGGCCCCAGCGGGGTGGCCGGTCGGCCGAGCCCGGGGAGTCGGCCGACTCCCACCTCCACCAATCGGGTGGAGTCTCGTGGATCTGCCTCCACCCGCCTTTGAGGATGAATAATTATCGTCCATTTAGGTCGGTTTGATCAGAGGGTGTGGTTAATCCTAGGGGGCTATATATTCGAGCCCACGGCCCCTGGGTGAAACCGAATTCAATCCTAATTCATTCAAGAGTTCATTCTCTCATCGGAATTCGGAGAAGCCGAGCCACCATCTCAATTAGAGCTCCATAGTTTAGTAGCATAGCTACATAGGAATAGATCTAGAGGGAATCAAGCCTAGCTTGGAGTCCGGATCGTCGGAGTTCTTGGTAATTCCCCTCTACATTCTTGTAATATTCATCATTGTTCGTGATACTATGAGTAGTACTTTATTCTATTCTATTATATCATACTTGACTTTGCTCTATTTGATTATATTCTCAATTATATTGTTCTTAGTTTACTTTGATTATATGTTTAGCATAGTTGGACTAGAATTATGTTTATGCATAGGATCGTATAGCGCTTGCTCATTAGATCGATGGGTAAGTGGTAAATATTGTGTAGGCGTGGTGTCTAGACCGTATTTTATGCGATTACACCCTATTGGCCGGGTCGTGTGGTAGATCGCGAAGTGACGGTTCCGTTGAGTCCTTTGTATTCCATCCCCGTTGGTAGGTCTTAGTAGAACAACCTATTACATTGAAGTCATTGCTATGTCTCTTGTCTTCTCGGTAATATCACTATGCATAGATGTAACCTTTTCCCGCCATGATTGCTAGATGTTCTTGCACTAATCATTGTATGCTTTGACCTTATAGTTAGAATAACATATGATTATACCCTAGATCATCCTAGTCCATGCTAGTGTTATAAGCTTAGAGTGCTAAGTTGAGATGGCTTATTACTACTATTTTATGTGGCTAATTGCTCTCATTTATCTTATGTCATTTATCATCCATTCCTATATTTTATGTGACACTTACCCTGTATGAGATGATCGATACGGACAAGGTTAAGCTCTCCATTACGGCATGTGCATTGCTCATCACTCATTATCCGGTGCATTCCCTTCCCGAGTGGTAAAAATATAAATAACGATACTGGATACTCCTGGTTAAAATGCTACATCGGTATTATACGTGCGCTTGCGGATCCATATTTATTTCTAGTAGCGAGTTGCATTATTTAGTACCGGCATTTTTGGCGCCATGTTGGGGATGACAACCTAACACCGAGTGGCGTTAGAAATGTCAACAAGCATTTTTGGCGCCGTTCTTGCGGGGAAGGTTGAAAGCCAATGGATAATGAGCGGCATTGCACTACATAATGAGATTGAGCACTTGTCACCATTCTCTACTCATACTGACCTTACCCTTGTTTTCGTCTATTCTTATATCTTATGCGGGGTAATGTATGAAAAAGACAATTCTTCGATAATTATATTGACGATCCGAAGCTTTATTCGGGAAGGCCGGAAGCAAGTTGAAGAAGACCAATCAATCATCATCATCAACTCAACTTGGAAGCTTGTCGGAAGACGAGAAAGTCAACCTTTCATTCGAGACTTTACACCAGCATTTGAAGCCATGGCGCACAAGTCACTCCGCGAGTTCTCGGCTCAACTACGGACAACATTTGTCTTGGACCCATTTGCGGACATCGAAGGAGCTTTTGAGCTCAAGCTGCGGCGATCAACATGGTGCAAGCAAGCCGGTTACGTGGGAAGGCCCATGAAGATGCTAGTGCTCATCTCCAACACTTTACGGAGATTTGTAGCACATTCACTATCAAGGATGTCCCCGGAGATGCTATACTACTTCGCCTCTTCCCATTCTCACTCTTGGGGAGAGCGAAGCGGTGGTTCTACGCCAATAAGGAGAAGAATCCTACGTGGGCACTATGTTCCACCAATTTCTTGGCGAAGTTCTTCCCAATGGGCAAGACAAATGCTCTTCGTGGGAAGATATCAAGCTTTCGGCAACACCATGATGAGGCTGTTCCGAAGCTTGGGAGCGCTTTCAAGATTACATCCTCGAGTGTCCTCATCATGGCATGGAGAATTGGCTGCTCATGCGGACATTCTACCATGGGCTCGGCAACGACACACGTGAGACGATGGATCTGCTGCTGGAGGTGCATTCTTATCACTCACTATTCCTCAAGCCACGGCTCTTGTGGAGAAGATGGCATCCAACCAAGGTTGGAGTGAAGAAAGAACTCGAGACCCGCAAGAGAGGAGGAGGAATGCACCCGTTTGAAGGAGGTAGACATCTTTGTCTGCCAAAATGGATCTGCTAATGAAGAGGCTCGATGAGAGAGCCACGAGAGAAGAAAGAAGTCATATACATGATGCTCGCATGACATGTGAAGAGTGTGGAGAGGCTTGGGCACACGAGGTGCTAATTGCGCGATTTGAAGGAGGACGTGAACTACCTCAACAACAACAACAATAATAATTACTATCGTCCTCGGCGAGAATCAAGGTTGGAATCGCGGAGGCCTAACTACTCGGGCAATTATTCGGGCAACTATCAAGGTAACAATGCCTCCTACAATAATTACAACCGGCCGCCTTTGAGAGAGTTAGTCTTGAATCAAGGCAAGATGATGGACAATGTCCAAGAAGGCGACATCAAATGACAAGGTCCTAGAGACACTCGGCAACAGAATGGATGGCTTTTCCAATGCCATCAAGAGTCGGCTCGGCTTCAACAAGATACTTGAGTCGCGGGTACAACGGCTTGTCAACCTTGCTCCCTCCCTTTGGTCAAGGTAAGCGGCGGGACAACCCGAAGAGCTCGAGGCGCAAATCTTGTTGATATATTCAATGTAGAAGATAGCCGAAGTGATCCATCGAAGGGGTCATAGATTGACTCAACTACGCCAATCAAGAAGGGCGATCCGGGAGACCGGTCGTTCCGATCTCCATTGGAAGTACTAACTTTAATGAGGCAATCTGTGACTTCGGTGCAAGCATCAACATCATGCCAAGAGTGATATATGAGAAGCTATTCGGATGCCCCTTAGCATACACAACCATGTGCTTACGGCTTGCGGATCGTCACTCAGGTGTTCCTTTGGGAGTGCTTGAAGACATATGTGTACGAGTAGGCAACTCGTATGTTCCAGCCGGAACTTCGTGGTAGTGGATACGGCGGTGATGAAAGGTCCCCTATCATTTTGGGACGACCATTCTTGAACACTGCTGGAGCCATCATATATGCCAACTTTGCCAAGATCATCTTCAACATCAAGGGCAAGCGAGAAACCTTCTTCTTCAAGAGCAGTCTTTGTAGTTCCCAGCACACCCTCATCAACGAACGGTGAGAAGAAGAAGAGTCCGGCTAAGAAGAGCAAGAACAAGAATAAGAAGACCAAGAAGACAGAGACGGTAAGGATGGTCCTTTGCCGGTCCACAAGGAGCATGACCACTTACTCGGGTCCCCACGTACGATCAAGAAGGATGACCCAGTGTCCCAACCATTCAATGCTCCATCAACGAAGCTCTTTCAATAAAGGCATGCGTGACCGGATCGGGCGTCAACATTATGGCCAAAGTAACTTATGAGTATCTATATGGCACTATGCCTTTGGAGCCTACCTATGCCACGGATGGCGGATCGGACATTCCGCTTCGTCGAAGGGGAAGTGAAGGATGTCCTCATCCAGATAGATGACCATTATGTCCCTACGAGACTTCCTAGTCATTGACATGGGAGATGACTACGATCCTCCAATCATCCTAGGAAGACCATTCCTAAACACCACCGAGCTATCATCTATATCGGGACGGGGAGAGATCCATTTCCACTTTCCCCCGAGAAGGTACGCCGCTACTTCAATAATAATTATATAATCGAGGAGCCCAAGAAGAACGAGAACAAGGAGAAGGCGGCGTACCGTCGCGAACAAGAAGAACATCACTAAAGATGGATGGGGTGACTATGAGGAGAAGTATTGAGATATGAAGATCGGTACCCGAGAAGAAAAGAACATTGTAGAAGAACTCGAGAAGGTGTCTTGTCTTGAGAAAAGAACCAAGTGCCCCAAGAAGCTTCCCCCTCGAGGTCACCCTCTCCAACGAAGAAGGTGTGGAAGGTAAAAGCAAAATCGAGAATCAATTCCTACACACGGCGACATCATTCGAGGCGCCGGCCAATGCGCCCCTTGAAAAATGAGCGAACATGACAAGTCTGTTCGGAGGACTTAAAACCACCGAACGCCACGCCAAGAGGTAACTTGGTATTTATCGGCAATTACTTTGACATTGCATTTTTACCTTAGCATATTTATTTTCCTATTTTGCATCTTAGTTGCATCTTTACCATCTACGCATTAGAAAAGAAAATAAAGATGTTGTGCATTCGCATCAAAAAATCGTCGAGCCCCATGTGAATAATCATTCACGTGGTGGCACAAAAATAATTTCTCGGCATATTTATTTCCCCTGTCTCGCATTCCTTAAATAATAAAAAGATAAAAATATTTCTTGTGATCTGTTAGAACAAGTCTAAGTTAAGAAAGTTCTAGACAACCGGGGCCTAGAGGTTTTATCACTAACGCTTAATCGGTTCCACAAGTTTTGTTGTCTATTTGAGCTTCACAAAACATCAAGGATCATGAAGAGCTAACAGGCGAAGGACATCCAGTCCCCTGTCGAGATCTTGCCGCGAAAATTGAATGTCTCCAACGGCAACTATCTACGACACTCTGGAGGACTAGAACGTCTTCGATGCACATCGGCAACGTCAATGAGACTATGTCAACATCCGGCTTGGGGAGAGCATCCCCGTGTACCAAGCTAAGTGTTTCCAACTTATCTATTTGTGCTTTATTAGAGTGTGCTTTGATTAAAACAACTAAAAAAAGATGCATAACCATAGAAACCCGAAAGATTTCCTTATTTATCTTTTCTACTTTTGGAGAGCTCTTGCAATGTTTGTCTTTAAAAGTGATCCCTAGAATAAACTCTACATGGAGATGATGAATAGTTGCTCTGTAGTAATTCCTTTCAAGTACCTAGTTTTCAACCTTGCACTCTCCCGAGTTTTGGACACAACCTTGTTTAGATTTGAGATTTGCTCTGAACACTGAAACTTGTGGGTAGCAAACACTTGATCTAAGTCTAGGTGGTTGACGGGTATGATATGGGAAGGTTTTGAGCTGCTTGTCCATCTTGTTCCTAGAGATACTAGAGTTACGGAGAATTTATACGTGAAAATATTAAATTCTGCATGATGAGTTCCTTTATGATGAGAGTTCAAATTCCTACCACATGACCATATATTCATGCTTACTAGATTAGGAAAGACCCATCTGTTTATATAGATCATATTGTAGGTTTGAGTGTAGACTTTATAGGCATTGAGTGTGGTTATCTTGTGGACCCATAAGGAATTAGTCACGCGGTTAAAGTCAATACTATGTGCTCTCCATCCATTGATCTATGCTACTTACGTCCTCGAAGCACGCACCCATTTTATAAATGTTATATTCATTACGTGCTATACGTTTCCTCGAAGTACCACCCACATATAGATCCATATCCACCACATATTGTGCTATCTCTACCCGGAGATACGCACTTATGCTACTCCTATCGGGAGTACGCATTCCCCACTTACTATGCTATCTCTACCCCGGAGATACGCACTTATCTTTGCTCCTACCTTTGGGAGTACGCATCCATTCATTCATCCACATATATATACGCCATTTATTTCACTTCATCGAGAAAGGTTCTACTCCTATCACGGGAGTGAACATCTAGACATAATCATCGCCGTTCTATTTGTCTACATAAAAAGCTCCGGTCATTATCATTTCAAGTTATACACTCCTGTGCTAAAGTTTCGTTTCCGGAGGATTGGTTGCTCTAAAAAAAAAAAAAAAAAAAAAAAAAAAAAAAAAAAAAAAAAGAAAGAGTAGCCAAGTCCTTCCATTCAAGAAGTTTCAAGGTTTCCGAATAAAGGGAGTCATGTTATCCCCGAAGGAGCAAGTGTAGAAGTAGATGTTCACCGGTTGAGTACCCCTCATAATCATTTCCTTATCACCATCATCCTATCATCTTTTCATCCATTCCATTTCCTCATTCACATGCACATATGACTTTATTATTATTTTAGTTCCTATTGGATCCATGTCTTAAGCGTGCAATATATGCAAGTGAGTTTGAGTGTCTCCCCACCTATGAGCTCCACATAAGCCTATTAGAAAGTAGGGTGAGAGAGAGAAGGCACTTTCCACTATGCCTTAGTTCCACAAATACCACATATTCTTGAGAGAAGAGAGAAAAGGCATACACTACTCATGCCTTGGAGAGGATCGAGAAATACCACAAATGAGAGACTTGAAAGGTTCATACAAGGAACTCGAGTTTTATTTCAAAACCTTGCAAAAACTCCGGGATAATAGTTGATCAAAGAGCGAGAAACATGGCGCTTGACTTGACCGTTCTATCTTTCAACTACTCAAGACCCAAGTGACGGTTACAAGCCCCATGGTGAAAGGTAATATGAGTGAGTTTTGAGTCAGGATAGCTCACTCTAATCCGGAGGAGAGTTCTTGTTTGAACGCATGTGTACTTGTGAGGAGTGAAAGTATTATAGCAACTCTGATCCATCGAGTCTATCTTTGCTCGGGGACGAGCAAAAGGTAAGCTTGGGGGAGTTTGTTGACGGTCGTTAAGTATCAATTTTATACCGTCAACGCGGCAAGAGAAAGGACTAATTTGAGTTCTTTGTTAGATATAGGGGTTACCGACAGAATTCCATGAGTTTTGGTGATTGTCTATTTGCGCGGGGGTTATCGAAAGAGAACCAAAGGAGGCCCACATGTCATGATTACATAGAGATAAAGACCGAACGGGTAAAATTGTATAATCTAGAAGACTCCCGAAGGCAAACCCGGAAGGCGGGGCCCACAGCGGGGGTGGCGGTCGGCCGCCCGGGGGAGTCGGCCGACTCCCCGCCTCCACCAATCGGGTGGAGTCTCGTGGATCTTTGCCTCCACCGCCTTTGAGGATGAATAATTATCGTCCATTTAGGTCGGTTTGATCCGAGGGCATGTGGTTAATCCTAGGGGGCTATATATTGAGCCCCCGGCCCCTGGGTGAAACCCGAATTCAATCCTAATTCATTCAAGAGTTCATTCTCTCATCGGAATTCGGAGAGAAGCGAGCCACCATCTCAATTAGAGCTCCATAGTTTAGTAGCATAGCTACGTAGGAATAGATCTAGAGGGAATCAAGCCTAGCTTGGAGTCGGATCTGTCGGAGTTCTTGGTAATTCCCCTCTACATTCTTGTAATATTCATCATTGTTCGTGATACTATGAGTAGTACTTTATTCTATTCTATTATATCATACTTGACTTTGCTCTATTTGATTATATTCTCAATTATATTGTTCTTAGTTTACTTTGATTATATGTTTAGCATAGTTGGACTAGAATTATGTTTATGCATAGGATCGTATAGCGCTTGCTCATTAGATCGATGGGTAAGTGGTAAATATTGTGTAGGCGTGGTGTCTAGGCCGTATTTATCGCGATTACACCTATTGGCCGGGTCGTGTGGTAGATCGCGAAGTGACGAGTTCAGTTGAGTCCTTTGTATTCCATCCCCGTTGGTAGGTCTTAGTAGAACAACCTATTACATTGAAGTCATTGCTATGTCTCTTGTCTTCTCTGGTAATATCACTATGCATAGATGTAACCTTTTCCGCCATGATTGCTAGATGTTCTTGCACTAATCATTGTATGCTTTGACCTTATAGTTAGAATAACATAGGATTATACCCTAGATCATCCTAGTCCATGCTAGTGTTATAAGCTTAGAGTGCTAAGTTGAGATGGCTTATTACTACTATTTTATGTGGCTAATTGCTCTCATTTATCTTATGTCATTTATCATTCATTCCTATATTTTATGTGACACTTACCCTGTATGAGATGATCGATACGAGACAAGGTTAAGCTCTCCATTACGGCATGTGCATTGCTCATCACTCATTATCCAGTGCATTCCCTTCCCAGTGGTAAAAATATAAATAACGATACCTGGATACTCCTGGTTAAAATGCTACATCGGTATTATACGTGCGCTTGCGGATCCCATATTTATTTCTAGTAGCAGTTGCATTATTTAGTACCAGCATTTTTGGCGCCATGTTGGGGATGACAACCTAACACTGAGTGGCGTTAGAAATGTCAACACTGTCTTGACGGCATCTACCCAAAATAGATCCGAAGTCTTGTACTCATCAAGCATTGTTCTTGCCATGTCAATGAGTGTTCTATTCTTCCTCTCTACTACACCATTCTGCTGGGGGGGTGTATGGTGCTGAAAATTCATGCTTGATGCCTTCATCTTCAAGGAACTCTTCAACTTGAGTATTCTTGAACTCGGTCCCATTATCACTTCTTATCTTCTTGATTTGGAGACCAAATTCTCTTTGTGCCCTTCTAACAAAAGTCTTCACTTTGTCCGTACCTAGCACTTATCATAGACAAAGAATACCCAAGTGAAGCGAGAATAATCATCAACAATAACCAAGCCATACTTATCACCCCCTAGGCTGAGGTAGGCAACCGGTCCAAAGAGATCCATATGAATCAACTCCAAGGGTCGAGTGGTAGTCATGATGCTCTTTGGTGGGTGAGGTACGCCCACTTGCTTCCCGCTTGGCATGTTTGCATATCTGTCTTTCTCAAATTGAACATTAGTTAGTCCAAGAATATGGTTGTCTTTTTGGAGTTTGGCCAAGTTCCTCATCCCAACATGAGCTAGTCGGCGATGCCATAACCAACCCATGCTGGATTTTGCCACTAAACGGGTCTCAAGCTTAGCTTTCCCTTTCTTTGAAATCAACTAGGTACGACTTATTCTTGAGTTTTCTGTAAAGACAATAGAGGAATCCTCCCTCTTAAAGACTTCCACACCCACATCGGTGAAGAGACAATTGTAGCCCATCTCACACAATTGTGAAACGGACAACAGATTGAACTTCAATGATTCAACATGAAAGACATTTGAAATTGAATGCTCAAGTGTTATAGCAACTTTACCAAGACCAACTACTCCCCCTTTAGAGTTATCAGCAAAGATGATGTTGTCACTGACTTTTGTAGTTGGGGAGTAGGATGAAAACATACTCTTGTCTCCGGTCATATGATTTGTACATCCACTGTCAAGCACCCAACTTGACCCACCGGAGGAGTATGCACGCAACACAAGTTTAGTTGCTTGATTTAGGTCCCCAATCTTTCTTGGGGACTTCAAGGTTAGTCACAAGCACTTTAGGAACCCAAATAGAAGTATTACGAAAAACATTTCTACCATTGCCAACAAACTTGGCAAACACTTTCCCTTTAGTGTCATGCTGCAAAACAAAGCTAGAGTTCAACACTTGGTGAGGTGTCTTGACACTTGATTGATAGAACCCTTCTTTCTTGGGTGCCATGGTAGAAGCATTTGACTTCTTGGGGATCTGTTTCTTGTGGAACTGCTTCTTGGGCTTAACATAGTAAGCGGCGTCTTGGTAGCCTTCCTTTACGTGGGGGTGCGGCCTTTGCCCCGCGCTCACCCGCGGCACCGCGCTCAGCGCTTCTTCCGCAGTCGCCACGTGCCACACTACGTGCGGGCTTATGCACCCGGCCTTGCCCTTGCTCATGAATTGGACACACTCAATGCCATTTACCATCTTTCTTCCATTTGTCTTGGCACCTTTCTTGTGTCCAAGTCCATCCTTGATGCGAGGATTTCTTCCATCTTTATATTGTGGCATCTTTGGTTGATTCACTTTGCCACACCGCCACTTGCTTGTTTTTTTTGCCTTTGCGTCCGGCATAGTGTTCAACCTAGCAATCTCATCCTTCATAGCTTTCATATTTGCAAGGTTAGTGGAATAAGCATTTATATCAAGATTATAGCACTTTCCACAACCTTCACTTGTAGAGGCTTTAGAATTGTCACTTGAGCTAGAGAGGTGGGGTGCTCTCACAAAGATGACTGTATTGCTTCTCAAGTTTGTTGTGCTTTTCAACTAAGACACAATACTTGTCATTGAGAGCAATATTAATCTTCTTTGTAAGAGCAAGCTCTTTCCTCAAAGACCTTGTCTCCCTTTTCTCTTGCTCAAAAGCTTCCTCACTATCAATATAGAGATTTTTAGTCTTTTCAATGACATTTTCTCTATGTTCTAGCTCAGCTTTGACATGTTCTAATTCCTCCATGAGAGCTGCAATAAAACGCTCGGTTCTAGGATCAAGATTCTTAGCGGGCTTCAAACACTCACTAGAATCTTCATCACTAGAATCACTGAGATCACTACTAGATATGTCACTAGGTGATGGAGAAGAAGATTTCTTGTTCAGTTTTACCTTTTCACCTTTTGCCATGAGACAAATGTGATGGGAGTCATCATCATCGGACAGGTTGTTGAAGAGTCTTGGTGGAGAAGATGTGTTGTGAATAGCTACTGTTGCAACCTCCTCATCTTCATCACTTGACTCTTTAGTTGAGTCCCACTCATGCCCAATGTGTGCCTCCCCGGCATTCTTGTATCTTCTCTTTCCATCTTTTCTTTCTTTCTTGTTCTCGCCTTGATTCTTCTCAAGTGGACAGTCAGCAATAAAGTGTTCGGTGCTGCCACATCGGAAGCATGTCCTCTTTTTCTTGCTTGCAAACCTTCTCTTGATGAGCTTGTAGCCATTGTTCTTGATGTTGTAGTTCTTTATAAACAATGACATGTCTTCTATCTTCTTGTGATCAGCCCTGTTGTCATCACTTTCACTTGATGTGGATGATGAATCTTCTTCTTGTGGTGCTTGCTTGATCTCCTTGGGCTGACTTGTTGAAGCTTGCTTGCTGCCCTTGTGATTGCAAGCTGAAGTGTGCTTGTGAGACTTGCTAGCTTTGAGTGCAACTTCCTTGATCTTCATCCCATCAAGCTTGGATTGAAGCTCACCAAGCCTCTTTCTCTCATTTGCTTCTTCTCTTTGCATATCAAAGGTCAACAAACGTCCAAGCACATCATTTGGAGTGAAGTGCTCAAACTTCTTCTTGTCTCTAATCAATGTCACCACGGTTTCATTTCTTGGAGAGTAGGCTTCAAGCATCACCTTCACAACTTTGTGATCATCAAGATCCTCACAACCAAATCCTTTGATTTGTCCAACCAACACCATCAATCTATCAAACATTTCTTGTGGCCCTTCTTCACCTTTGATCACAAATCGGTTGAGCTTGGCCATCAAGACTTCAATTCTTGCCTTCCTCACTTTATCAACACCTTCATGTGCAATGATCAAGGCATCCCAAATCTCTTTTGCCACATTGACATTCATCACTCGGTTGTACTCATTGCCATCAAGAGCACTCAACAAGATGCTTGTGGCTTGACATTGTTGAATTGGGCGGCTAAGAATTCTTCATTGGTTGGGTCTTCGGGGTTTTGTGGCTGCTGCACTCCTTCTCCACAATCTCCCAAAGCCCTTGATGAACACACGAAAGATAGTTTCTCATCAAGTGCTTCCACTTGGCATAGTTAGTCCCATCAAACCGGGTAACTTGCCCATGGGCACATTGACAATAGACTTGCGATCACGATGAGTTAAATGAGAATAATTAAAGGATACGTGTGGTGTATTTCTTCTTGTTCTTCTTTGCTGCCCTTGTCCTTGATGCTCTTCATCTCATCCTTCTTGTGGCTTCCTTTGGGATTCTTGGAAGAGTGATATGAGACATCATCATCACCATCATCTGAGCTGCTGGAGAGCTCACTAGATGATGACAATACCATCTCTTGCTTCTTCTTCTTCTCCTCTTCCTTAGCAAGTACCTTGGCTTTTCTTCTTTCTTCTCTTTGCTCTCGGATAACTCTTCTAGCTTCTTTTACGCTCAACTTATCCTCGAGCTCTCTTCTTTTCTTGAGTGCATCTCTTCTTTCCTTCTTTCTTCTTCTTCTCTCGGCTTCACTCACATCGTGGTCTTGCCACCATCTCGGATAGTGGCATTATCGGCGGTGGACATAGAATCGTCACTTCTTGTCCTGCGCAGAGTGCCGTTCAACACTCTTTGCCTTGGGAGCTTGCCTTGATGCTCCGGCTTCTTCCATACTTCACGCGGTTAAGCGTATACGAAGCAACGAGGCTCGATACCACTTGTAGGATCTCCGGAAGAGTAAAACGGCCTAGAGGGGGTGAATAGGCTGCAACAAAATTTCTTCGAACTGCTTTGTCGATCCAGAGAGGGCGCGGCGCACCTTTGCCTGTACCGGCACCGCGCGCTATGCGATTAAACGAGAATAGAGTGTAATTCGAAATACGTGCGAAACAAGTTTACCAATCGACTTTCCAAGCTTCCTACACTGCGGGGATTACGGATCGAGATCCAAACACGGTCCAACGAGGTGGGAAGAAGTGGACCGACCTCAAACCCTAGAAAACACCTCAACAACAAGTATGAATATAGAAACCAAACAAAGACAAGGTGACACAAGTATTTAACCCGTGGTTCGGCTCGCCACAAAGGCGGCCTACGTCCACGTTGTTGAGGAAGTCCACGACTTGAAGCTCACCACTAAGGCTAGCTTTCTCCTCGGTCTCAAGTTAAGAGAGCAAACTCTTGAGATGAGGGTGATTTCTTAGTATTGGGGTGAGGTTACAAACCTCCCTAGGCGACCACACGAGTTGGCGGCTCTAGGGCGACGCCTAGCCGGCTAGGAGCAAAGCTCCAAGAGTAACAAACCCTAGAGCGCCGGCCAAACGTGCACCAAATGCTCTTTTGACAGTGGGAATCAGTGGATCCACTCTCCAATCGAAGTTTGCTGCCCTTTTCCTTAAGAATCCGTGGTGGAATCAAGGGGAATGAGTTTGGAGCTTGGGGGAGCAATGGAGGGAGAGAGAGAGGAGCTTTTCTGGTGCTTGCAATGGTTATGTCGCGAGGTAGACGAAGAGGTGAGTGAGTGGGCCGACAGATGGGTATAAATACCCCTGGGTCCCAACGGTCACTTATAGGCGCGGCTTTCGCCGCGCCCCCCAAAACAACAAGATGGATTTGAGTGATTGGTGGTTGTTTTGGTGGTGGATGAGGTTGGTGTTTAAGGATTGAGCATTTGGTAACACTTTTGACTAACAACCTTAGGATCCCTCTTGATAGTACGACTTTTCCTAAACTCAAATTCAAACCAAAAATGAATTTAAACCTTCTTTGAATTCGGCAAAGCCTCCTTTTAGAAACGGGGACCCCTCCAACCTGTACATCAATCTTCCGTATTTCAATGCCTGCTTGTCATCTCAATAAGTCTCATTAGTTCCCTAATTTGGTGGTCATCAACGCCAAAACCCACATTAGGGCTTGATTGCACTTACAGTTCCCAGCCCCGGACTGGACGCCAGAGGGCCTCCGGGCGGGCCACTATGCGGACACCCCGTTCGTCGTGGTGCCCCGGAGCCGTGCCATCCAGGCGGACGAGGACAACCTGGGGCGCGCCCTCACTGCGATCGTGGGAGGCATCAAGCCGCCGGTTTCCGTCATGGCGCTGACAGGGAGCGCGTCCTCGAGTCAACGCGGAGCCACCGTTGGCTCCCGCTGATCTGGAACCCCTGGCGTCGCACCTCTCTGGCAATCCACGAGCGCTTCTGGTTCCGGTGGTCGCCGTCATCGCCAGGGTGCCCCTGCACGCCCGCAACCTCGACGTCGCCCAAACTATTCTGGGTCCGTCGTGCGCCAACCTGTCCTTCTCTGAGTTCAGGGACACGCCGCTCATCGACGACAGAGAATTCTTCGTGTCGGCCTGGTGCTTGGATCCCCGGCTCATTCACGAGGAGCAGATCATCTTCATCCCGGAACCCGTTGTCCCTGGAGTCGCGCCGCCTGATGACCACCTGCCAGGGCTTCGCTACCTGGTGTGCACCCGGGTAGTCGCGTACCAAGACTGGAACTCGCCGCCACCCTCTCCGCCCCAGGCGGGCGTGCCCGTCGAACACTTGGACGCCCACGATGTTCCGGATGGTTCGGCGCACCGAGATGCTGGCGCCGGGGATGGCCCGGAGGATGGCGAGGTGGAGAACTCGGACTCGCCACGGCACCCCGACTTCGACGGCGACGTTGCGGCCTTGGCCGCCATTCAGGTGGGCGACATCCGCTGCCCGGTGTCTGTCCGCGCCGCGGTCACGGACTCCTCTGCGGCAGGACGCTGGCCCTGCCTCGACGCCCCGTGCACGCCGCCCTGCCGCGGACCACCGAGGTTCAGCCGGTCTGTCCTCGACGCGACGTCGCCTGGCCCACTGCTGCTGTGTGGACCGCGCTCCCCCCGACATGTTCATCCAACGTTCTTCGGGCCACGCAAAGACGGGTGTGGTGGGGGCCTTCATCAACGTCGCGCCTGCCTTGCTGGTGGACGGCCGGAGCGTGCACTACGCCGCACCCGAACCCAACGACTGGTGGGCCGACCTCGCCGCCAATGAGTTCACGACGCCCGCGCGGTCTATCCCGACCTGCGACCTGAGCTTCGAGCTTCTTGTGACCTCGAAACAGGCACCGCGCATGGCCGACGGCGACCCGGTGTCGCTGTCCCCGTCAACGCCGGCCGGAGAACACGCCTTTGACTTCACGACTTTCCTGAGCGCCCCCGGGAGCGAGATGGACAGCGACCCGGTGTCCATGTCCATCGTTGCTCCGGCCCCACTGCCGTCCGACGCGCCCGGACTGCTGCCGTTGGAGCACCCCATCGAGCCGAACGACGAGCCTGCCGCTGTGGCTGCGGTTGCATCTGCTAGCACGACACCACCAACCCCAGATCAGCCCTCCGTGCCTTCGGTGGACGCGTTCATCGCGGATTTACATCTCCCGGTCTAGCAGCTGCTCACTGGTGAGCCGCCACGCCTGCGCACCTCTTCGCTGCCAGATGATGGGTGGCGTATGAGGCGCAGCGACCGCCTCGCGGCCAAATCAGCATACCGAGACCCGCAGCCGGAGAAGCAGGCGCGCAGGGTCATGCTCAACAAGTGGAACGGACGCCCGGCGAACGAGTGCTCCAACACGCCGGACAACACTATTGCAGACCGCTTCCACGAGGCCTTTGGTGACGATGTTCCTTCCTCAAGGAGGGACTCCATGCGCGAGCTCTTCCCTCAGCTCCGGAAGCGCACGCAGTCCGTGCCACGACGTCCCTCCAACGGACGCCGCCCCACTACCGTCCAGCGGGTTTCCAATGTCTGAGAACCACCTAGTCTTCTGGAACGCACGTGGTCTGAACGACCGCGCGCGGCGGAGCGTCGTCCGCAACATTGTCTTCCAACAACGTGCCTCAATCTCCTGCCTCCAAGAAACTAAGCTCCCCTCCTTCTCTGTACAACTGAACAATGATGTAAAGGGCTCCGATTTCGACTATTACGCCCTCCCGGCCGTGGGCGCCGCCGGTGGCGCGGTGACCTCCTGGCGTCGCGATCTGTGGAGCGTCAGCACTTCTTGCGTGCGTCGCTTCTCTGTCACCATCAAGCTCGTAGCTGCTGGGCCACAGCGTGAGCCATGGCACTTGACCAACGTCTACGGCCTGGCCGTACGGGCTAATAAGGCCGCCTTCCTCCAAGAGCTGCGCGACGTTCGGGCTAGTTGCCCTGGACCTTGGCTTGTCTGTGGAGACTTTAATCTAATTTACCAAGCAGCCGACAAAAACAACGGAAGGCTATCCCGGAGCCTCATGCGCGCATTCAGAGGGGTCATCGATGACCTACACATCCAGGAGCTCCAGCTTATGGGACGCCACTTCACTTGGTCCAGCGGCCGGGAGCAGCCGACGTTGGAGCGCATCGACCGGGCTTTCGCCTCCACGGACTGGTTGCAGCTGTACCCGAAGCACCATTTGCGCTCGCTCTCTTCTGATTCATCCGACCACGCGCCTCTACTGCTCATACTCGACTCTGAGCCGTGGGCCGTCCCTCGTTTCCGCTTCGAAATGAGCTGGACTAAGCTGCCGGGGTTCTTGGACGCGGTGGCCGCTGCTTGGGGCCCCCCCAACCCCGACGTCGACGCTTGCAAGTGCCTCGACATCAAGTTCAGGTGCATGGCGTGGGCGCTGCGCAGCTGGCGAGCCACTGCGTTGGGTGACGTCGCGTTCCAGCTCGCCGCGGCTCGCCTAATCATCCATGAGTTCGACGTCGCCCAAGAGTCCCGTACTCTTTCTACTGGCGAACGCACGCTGCACCGCGAGTTGAAGGAGCAAGTGCTTGGGCTCGCCTCGCTTCAATGCACCATGGCCCGCCAGCGCGCACGCACGCGCCACCTACGGGATGGGGACGCCTGCACCAAGTATTTTCACCTGCAGGCCTGCCACCGCAGGCGGAAGAATCACCTGCTGGCGCTGGCACATAACGGGCAGACCTTCACCGCAGAGGAGGCCAAAGCCGATGCCATATACACGTACTTCAACGACATCCTCGGTGCGCCGTTCCTCAGGGCACACCGGATCAACCTCGCCGCGCTGGACCTGCCAACGCTTGATCTCTCCGCACTCGTCGAACCTTTCGACGCGGATGAGGTCGCCGCGGCGGTCCGAGCCACTCCGTCCGACCGAGCGCCAGGGCCTGACGGATTCTGCGCTGGCTTCCTCAAGTGCGCTTGGGCGATCGTCGAGGCGGACGTGGTACGGGCGTTCCACGCCCTTTGGGACATGGACTTCCGCAACTTCAACAACCTAAACGAGGCGGTCATGATCCTCCTACACAAGACGCAGTTGCCAACCGGACTGCGTGACTACCGCCCGATCAGCCTCATCCACTGCTTCGGCAAGCTCTTTGCCAAGGTCCTGGCCATGCGTTTGGCGCTGCACATGGCTGACCTCGTCCTGCCCAACCAGACGGCTTTCATCCGGGGACGCAGAATCCATGAGAACTTCCGCACCGTACAGCTCACGTGTCGTTGGCTGCACGCGCGTCGCGTGCCCATGGTGCTGCTCAAGGTGGATCTCACAAAGGCGTTCGACACGGTGTCGTGGCCTTTCCTGCTGGAGATCCTCGAGCATATGGGGTTTCCGCTACGCTGGCGGGATTGGATCTCCGCCATGCTAGCAACCACAACGACGAAGGTGCTCGTCAATGGGAGGCCGGGGAGGCGCATCTACCACGCGCGTGGACTTCGCCAGGGCGACCCGCTTTGCCCGCTGCTATTCGTCATTGTCATGGAGGCCCTCAACGCTCTGATCAGAGAAGCGGACCGCAGAGCGCAGCTTACGCCGCTGCCCACCAACGCCATCAAGGTCCGTGCTTCCATCTACGCCGATGACTTGGTCATCTTCTTGGCACCTTGTGCACGGGACTTCTCTTGCATGAGGCAAATGCTGGAGTTGTTTGCCGGCGCGTCCGGACTCGCCACCAACCTCGACAAGTGCACGCTCACGCCGATACGGTGCTCCGAGGACGAGGTTGCGGACGTGCTGCAAGTCTTCCCATGTAGGGTGCAGCAATTCCCGGTAACCTACCTTGGGGCACCTCTGTCGCTCCGGAGGCTCACCCGCACGCAGGAGCAGGGGCTCGTCGACAAGGTGGCCGCCAGGATCCCTACCTAGAAGGGTGGAATGCTCACCACTGTCGGTAGGAGCACGCTCGTGAAGACCACTCTTTCGGCCATACCCGTCCACGTCTCCATCTGCTGCTCTCTCTCGCCCTGGGCCATCAAGGAGACCGACCGTCGACGGAGGGCCTTTCTGTGGGCGGGTGCGGAGGATGTGGCTGCCGGCAAGTGCCGGGTGGCTTGGCCAGTCGTCTGCAGGCCCAAGGACCTGGGGGGGTCTTGGCATCCCCGATCTCAAAACCCTTGGCTTCGCGCTTCGTCTACGCTGGGAATGGTTGAGGCGCTCCGACCCTGATGCTGTGTGGGCGGACCTCCCATGCAAGCTGGAGCGCGAGGTGGACGCCATGTTCCGTGCTTCGGTCTCTGTCCTTGTGGGGGACGGTGTCGACGAAATATCGGCGATAGTCCGACCAGGGGTATGCCCTGACCGGTAATGGATTGGCGGAAGGCGCACGAGATTGCGAGCAAGACGTAAACATGGAGCAATCACACGAGGTTTACCCGAGTTCGGGCCGCAAGGATGCGTAAAACCCTAGTCCCGCTCTCTGTTTCGATTATGATGTGGATGTATGAGTCTCGTGCGTTATGCCGCATTCCGTCCTCCGGCATGGGGGTCCTTGCTCTCCTTATATATCGCGGGAGCAAGGTTACAAGTCGGAACTAGCCTATCTCGGGTACTAAGTTTATATACTTTACAAGTCTAAACTTTCCTATCTCGGCTAGGTCTTGTCCTCCTTGTCGGTCTTCGATATTCTTACTGTTTTATTAGGGTTTGTCCACCCGGCTGAGCCGATCGGTCTTGAAGCTTGATGGGCCGGCCCGGTGATAGCGTGTCGGCCCAAACTAGGCCGTGAGGGTATATGGGGTTTATACCTCCACGGCTAGTCCCCGAGCATCATGGATCTTGAGGAAAAACACCGTCTTGCTTGGTTGAGTGAGAAAGGGTGGTCGGACACACGTTCGACATGTGGTCCGAGCGGTGGAATTTGGAGGACCGTCTAATGCTTCCGACCACACTTTGCTTACACTTGGTTGACGTTTCGGTTTGACCGAAAGATTTATGATGCTCCCGAAAAAGAAAAAAGAATTTTGAAAGGGTCCCAAATGCGGAGACGTGGGCCCTCATTAGTGTGTGATGCCCGCCATCACATGGTATCTGTCGTGATTGGTCGTTGCCTTAGCTTAGTTTTGAAACTAAACTCTTTGTAGAGAGAAAGGATCAGCCGAGTCATGCAAATGACGTGGGCCCACGTAGTCCCCGAGGTTCCGTAAGATAGTATATGTTGCGGCAAGCTCTAAAAGAAGGATCTAGCCCATGTCACCTCTCGGGTGACGTGGGCCCACGTAGTCCCGAGCCCGAGATGAGGTGGAACACGTTATGTCGTGGTCTAAAAAAGAAGACAAGCGATCATTATATCATGCTTTATGTGTTTCCGACCACTCTTTGAGTGAGACCGAGCGAGCCAAATTTCATTTGGGGTGGTCGGTTTGAACCATGCCATGACTTTGTCATGATTAAGTTAAGGCGGCTTTGCTACTTAACTCGGTCCCAGCGTACGTGAGACCATGGTTTTGAATCTAAACCCATGAAAATAGCTTTGCTATTTGTGTGCCGAATAACCGGTATCATTGGCGAAAAAAAATCCCAGCTCAGTTTGTCGGATTGTGTGGGTTGAATTGTTGATGCTATCCGTTTGCTATCTTGTAACTTGTGAATCAGTTCTTCGAGTTGTTGCGCAAAGAGAAAATTTGGTATGAGTGAATGTTTTGATGAGGTATCTTTGAATCGTATTGATTTGATATAATCTATGACATAGAGTTGTATCAAGATGTGTTGTTTGAGAATGGTTTTTAGTAATCGCCTCTCCTTAGAGTTAATCGGTCCATGGTGTGTAGGTGACCTATAGTGAATAGCGCGTTTGCCGAATCACTTAGGGCCCTATTTCCATTGGAGCGACCGCCGACACCCCCTGTGTTGTATAGCGTTGGAGCTGTGAACACGTAGCGGGGTTGATCGAGAGCACGCCGATTGTTTTTGTTGGAGGGGTGACGTACTTGGCCATTTGGTACAAAAAAAAAAAAGGTATTTTTAACTTTGTAAAGAGTATTTCGAACGTACTTTGAAGTAGTTCATGTAAAAGAAATCTTTTGTGAAAAAAGATCGGTGAAGGCATGTATGTTAGGTTAATAGAACACTTATCGTATTTTTTGTGAGCCACCGTCTTCCCGTGGTGGATTTTGATCATGCCTTTGTTCTGAAAGAATGGTCATAAGGTATATAAAATTCTGTTATGCGAAACGGAGGTCATGCTTATTACAAGTTTGGAAGAAAAAATTGCCGGCGGCACTCTTCTCTTTCTCATTCAAGAGCGAGACCCAGTCCTTAGGGATTAGATGATCCTAAACAAAAAACGCGGTGCCGGAATGTTTGGAGCCCTTTTCCTTTGGGAGCGACATTTGGATCACTCGTGTTGTTTGAGCGTGATGCTATTAACACGTAGCGAGTGGGACCGAGACACGGTGCATTCCTGGTTTGCTTCGTGTTTGAGGCAAGAAATTTGTGAAAACCGGTTTTTCTAAAGTGTGGTCTTTTGAAATGGAGGGGATGAATGAAATAAAAAATTTATTAAGGATGTGAGATACTTATCTTTCAACCGTCGTGTCGCGTCATGATCGCGTGCGGGCGAAAATATTCGATTGCCGATGCAACCGTACATCGCGACCAGGGTTGTCACGTCAAATCTCGGGTACAGTTTTCGGACTCGGTCGAGTCAATGTTTTCCGGCGTAGTGGGTCCGTTGTGTCGGTGGCACAATCGATCCATCTTCGATGACCGAGTCGCGCGTGCGGGGGTTCCGAGGCGGGGGAACGTATAAATGCTTATTGCTTTAGTGGAGCGGTTTTCGTCGCTTCGTGCTCTCGGGGAACGAGAGGGCCGCGGGGTTTGATTACCCACGATCTCATCGGTTGCCTTTTTGATTCCTCCGAGCTCTTCTATAAATCGGGGCTGCGGCCGGGAGTTCGTACACGCGGCGCATTCTGTTCTTGTTCTTGTCCATACGCTTCCGCAAACTTAGGTTTTTAGATCCCATACTCGCGCCGCCGCCTCCTAGATGGATCGCCGTCACGGTAAGCGCCGGCGGAGGAGGAGGAGTCGGTGAACTCCCTCGGGAGGTGAGGCCGCGGAGGAGGTGAGCTTGGATTGGAGTTTTCCTTGATTAATCTTGGGGTTTTCTTCTTTTGGTGTAACCGCTATTTTTCGTTCACAATGTAGGTACACCCTCGACCATTGGAGGTGCGGCGGGCACCTCGCCGCGCGCCGCCGAGAGGCGCGAGGAGGGCGACGGAGGAGCGGAGGGATGTCCGGGGCTGCGGCCCCGAGCGTGTGGCTACGGTCGTGGGGCCGGAGCCGCCGTTCTTGCGGCGAGCATGTGGCTCCCGTCGTGGCGGAGGAGGTGGCGCGGCGCCCGGCGTTTCCACGCCGTGTTCGGCGACGGTGTCTCGGTGAACTCTCGCGTCTGCGCTCGAGCGGCGTCGGGGCGGAGCTGCGGCACGTCGGGACCTCTACTCCGACGCCACCAAGCGGCAGGGCGGGCGGAGGAGAATGTGGACTGTTCACGAAGGCACTCTCCTCCGCCCGGGAGGAGGCGGGAGGCGGAAAAGCGGCGGGCCGCCGGCCGACGCCGATGCTAACGCCGCCGTCAATGAGGCGGCGGACGAGAGGCCGGCCCGCAAGGTCCAAGTGGACACGCCGCCGGCGGCGCGAGGCCGCCCGACATCGGGGTCGGCGGTAAATGCGAGTTCTCCGTTGTTCGTATGTCCGAGTTGTTCTCGTCTTGGCATTTTTAATTTTTTTACTGTTTTTGCGGGCGACGGAGCATGTCGGAGGCCGGAGGCGGGGAGAGGCCGCTCATGCGGCGGCGGATGCGGTGAACGCCCGGGCGGCGATGTCATCGCGCGGCCGCGGCGATCCCGGCCAAGTGGCCGCGGTGGCGGTTCATGGCGTTCGTCATGGTGCCTCCGCCGCTTATGCCACCGTTGACGCCATCTCGGGTGTTGATGTCCGTGGGATGGAGCTGTCGGTGGCGGCGCATGACGCCAAGGAGGGCGGCGCCGTCGAGTTCACCGGGCGGCGGAGGCCGTCGTCGCCGCGACTCTGTCGACTGGTGGTCGGCAAGCTTTTTCGGGGATGACTAGATTGCTTAGATGCAATCGGTCCCCGTTTGTAAAAATTTTTATATTTTTAATGAAGGAATTGGATCTTTTGAGATGTGTCTTGTCGGAATCCTTCGAGATTCCTTTTATTTATCTCTTTATTTAGATCTTTGTTTTATGACTTTGTCATGTTTATGCCGTAGGATTTTGTTTCGGGATTTGGAATCCTCTTGTTTAGAGAATGTCGTAACAGCGTCGGATCGAAGGATGATTTTCCTTTGAATGACAAGAAAAATTCATGTGCTCAAGTGTTTGACACGAAGAGCTATTTCTCATTATAAAATAGTACACATTAGATTGCTTTTTTGTCATTAGAATGACTTACAACGATGTGTACGACCGACGCTAACTTAAACCTTGAAAGGGAAATCGCCTAAAAAGAAAACTTGTCTTTGATAAGAGAGAAGAATTCATCTCTTGTTGTTTCAATTTTCCGGCTCGCTTCGCCTTCTTCCAAGTCGTGGACCATGGGTCTTCTTCGGTACGAGCGTAGGTCGTCATTATCTAGGCCTTGATCATCTGCGTCGGCGTGGTCGGATATACTTATCCCGTTAGAGTAGTATTGAGATTGTCCTTTTTGGAAAAGGTACATCGTAAAAGAATCTAAGGAGCTTGAGTTCTTCTCAAGCTGGCTTCCTTTTTGTACTACTTCATACCACTCGCCGTTTATGAACATGCCTTCGGATGTTTTGCGCCCGGTGATCGGCGTTCCGATGCGCCGAAGATTGGCTGGGTTTATTGGATTAGGGAATATGTGCTCGGTGTGCGGAGGTATCCGTCCTCGGGAGGAGTTGGACCGAGGAGCCTCCGGTTTGGTTCTCGGTTTGCAAATTGTCCAAGAAGGGAGTGATGAAACCTTTACGGTTTGTTTGAACGAGATGGAACCATTCGTCTAGGAGGAGGGCTCCGAGCACGTTTGTATACGATAGTCGTACGTATGGGTTGGGTACAACAACGAGGCTCATCCGTGTTAGGTGAATCCCTTGTGTCGTCCCTTAATGGGCTTATGCCGAAAGCTGGCGATTCTCTCCAGTTCTTTGCCATGTGTTTTGGCGCTCTTCCCTTCGTTTTCTTTCTACGTCTTGGTGTCGGTCGGCAAGTGCCACGGCCTGTGTCGACGCACTTGTCATTGAGGAGGGCGAGTTGATCGTACTCGTGGCCGTTCTGCTCTTTGCTCCGTTGCACCCGATGTTGTCATGGCGAGTCAATATCTCTTTCTTGTCGCCTTTCCCTCCGTTGTTCATCACGACGAAGGGCAGCGGCTACTCGGTGCGTTCTGCGAACAACCGGGCGTTAGATGTGTTGTTTTGTGGGGATCGTTCTTGCTGCGTTGCCGCCGGTAGGTGCGTTGGCGGGTTCCGGCCGGTTCGTCGGATTTCTCGCTGGCGTCACCGTCGTTCGTTGCGACGGGCGTTTTGCGGCATGCGTTGACGCGTAACTCCGACTAGGTACATCGTGTCGGGTATCTTGTGTCGTACGAACGGCGGTGCTTGTTGTTCCGTGAGGCTTGTTGTGAAGTCCTCTCTCTCGGATCTTGAATATCGGCTAAGATTCTGCCGTATATTGCTCGCGCCAGCCTCTCCGGCCACCGCGTACGATGATCGGCCGTGGTCGGAGCTCTTGTGAGTTTACGCCGCCATCGGCCGTGTATGGTTGCCACGAGGATTTGTTGGAACGCGTCGTTGTAGATTCACCGGCTGCAAACGTGCCCGCTCGGAGCGCCCAAAAGTTACTGCGACGGTTGTTTTGTCCTCGTGTTGACGGATTAGGAATTCGTTGTTGTCGCGCGGTTTGTAGATCGCGGCGACGCGTCGTCGGAGCGACTCAAAGTTGGCATGGGTTTTGTCAACCTCATGTCTTGTTGATGGATCAAACGGAGTAGATCCGTGTTCCGACATGCCTCCTTTGGTTAGGACCGGTCGGAGGTGTTGACGCCGTGCCGTCAACTATCGATAGTGGATTGGTTGGACCGTAATGGTGGTCACCGGGATGAGTTGGATGCGGTTTGGCGTGCCACCATTGTTGGTGCCATTGTCGGCGTGATAGCCGGAGCGTGAGAGTTGTAGTAGCGATTCTTTGAGTTGGAAGTCCGGGTGAACGTTCGAAGTTGAAGGTGAGGCCGGCTTCGAAGGTTATGGAAGCCGGGAAGGAAACCCTCTTGATCGACGTGAAATCTCGGTGCGCACCCCCTACGGCGCGCCACCGTCGACGAAATATCGGCGATAGTCCGACGGGGGTATGCCACGGCCGGTAATGGATTGGCGGAAGGCGCACGAGATTGCGAGCAAGACGTAAACATGGAGCAATCACACGAGGTTTACCCGGGTTCGGGCCGCAAGGATGCGTAAAACCCTAGTCCCTCTGTTTCGATTATGATGTGGATGTATGAGTACGTGCGTTATGCCGATTCCGTCCTCCGACATGGGGGTCCTTGCTCTCCTTATATATCGCGGGGAGCAAGGTTACAAGTCGGAACTAGCCTATCGGTACTAAGTTTATATACTTTACAAGTCTAAACTTTCCTATCTCAGCTAGGTCTTGTCCTCCTTGTCGGTCTTCGATATTCTTACTGTTTTTAGGCTGTCGCCCGGCTGAGCCGATCGGTCTTGAAGCTTGATGGGCCGGCCTGGTGATAGCGTGTCGGCCCAAACTAGGCCGTGAGGGTATATGGGGTTTATAACTCCACAGACGGCACGCGCACACTCTTCTGGACTGACGCCTGGTTGCCTGCCGGACCGATCTCTGTCTTCGCCCCGGCTCTCTTCCAGGCGGTCGGGCGACGGCGACGCCGCCGTTCTGTGCACGACGCACTGATCGGACACAGGTGGGTGCGCGGCATCCTGGGCGCGCCCGCTGCGTACTTCGAGTACGCCGACTGTGGGACTTGCTCCTTGGTGTCGAGCTACTTCGGAGTCGAGGACCGCTTCGTTTGGAGGTGGACGGCCGGGGTGACTACACCGGCTCCTCGGCCTACCGCGGCTTCTTCGTCGGTACCACCGGCCTGCTGGGGGCAAAGGAAGTTTGGGGGACTTCGGCGCCTCCAAAAGTCAAATTCTTCTTCTGGCTGGCGCTACATGAGCGGTTGTGGACAGCACATCGGCGTCAGCGCCACGGCCTCCAGCCGGCCGCAGACTGCGCACTGTGGGGCTTGGAGACGCAAGACTACCTGCTTGCTTCCTGCGTCTTCTCCAGGGAGGTTTGGTACCGCGCACTCGCTTCAGTTGGGCTACAGCAGCTCGCCCCCAACGGAGCCGCAACGGTCGTCAGCTGGTGGCTCTCTAGTCGGCCGCTGGTGCCAGAGGCGCTACGCAGAGGGTTTGACTCCCTAGTGTTGCTGGTCTTCTGGGGCCTCTGGAAGGAGAGAAACCGAAGAACCTTCGACGGAATCAGCAACTCCACCACCATCGTCCTACAACGCATCAAAGAGGAGGGAGAGGAGTGGGTCGCCGCGGGCTTCAGCAAGCTCGCCCCGCTGTTGGCTCTGGCCAACCCCTAGAGCCACGGCGCCGCATCTGTTGTCGCACATTAGTTTCTCTCTTTAGTACACCGTTCCAGCTCCACCGTTAAAGCCGGTGCCTTTTGTAGTGTTTTTACCTGTGGAAAGCTACGGCATCTCGCCTTGGCTCTTCATAGTTCGTGTTGTAAAACTCTTTTTCCCCTTAAAGCAATTCGCGCATAAGCGTGTTTTCGAAAAAAAAATATCATGCTTTCATCAAAAGTACAACAAATCAATGCATCTAAATGCCTCAACAACTTTTACTTCAAAACCGAAATATTGCAAAACCGTTTGTATTTTTTTAGTCCAAAACCGTATGTGGTTTTAAAACTCTGAAAACACTGGAGTCCGGCCTATCCGAGCAACACGCAAAGGAACGAACGACTCCGGACCGAACCGCCAGGGAGCTCCGGACTAAAAACCGAGTCCGGTTCGTTCACGAGGGTATTGAAACACGGGAGCAGATCAGAAAAGAATCGGCGGCGATCAGAAAAGAATCGGCGGCGTAGGGCTGCACACGCACGGACTGTGGAGGGAGGAAGGACTGGCCAGGCCCCTTGTTGTCTTCGGTTCATAAATACTACAGCCTGTTGGTTACCTGATCTAACAACGATTAACGAACCCCAGATCAGACTAGAGGGTTCGATCGGCACGCGGCCGGAGCACACAATTGCACACGAGCCGTCTTAATTCGGAGGAGAGGGTGAGCGCGGTGATGCCGGTGTCGGAGGAGAGGGTGACCGCGGAGATGCCGCCGTCGTCGGAGAGGAGGGTGACTGTGGAGGACGAGGATCCGCAGAAACTCATCGCCAGCTGCCGCAAGAAGAACATCAGGACGAACCGCATAGTCGTCGGCGTCATACTCTCGATTATTATCGTGTCCTTGCTGTGCAGCTTCCTCATCCCCGGCCTGCCCAAGTACTACAAAAATACCCTGTGGCAGGTCGTGGCCATGCTGTTCATCGGGACAACAATCATCATCGTGACACACCTGGAAGAATACGGTTTGTCCTGCACACAGACTGAGGAGCCAAAGCCTCTGACCGGTTTCGAGTTATGCTAAATTAAACCTAAGCTGAGCGCGTGTTGTTTGTATAAATGTTACTAGTAGAGCTAAATTGTAATGGCGACGCCCGCACTTTTGCGATGAGATGAATCCCATCTCTCTCTTTTTTACCCTTTTGGGCCAACAAGCTGCTGTCTCTTCTCACGCTGATGCTAGAAAAGAAATAAAGCATTCAGAGAAATCGATGGACATATATAGTGTATGTTTTGTTTTACACAACAGCTGTGGCTACTGAGATATCGATCGATTTCTTGCATGATATATTTGGACAACATTTACTTAAGGAAGTTGGAACATATTTTTTTTATTGAGCGGGCCAATGTCCTTGGTTCTCGGTCTTACTTAGAACAAAACTGTATCAGATTTAAAAGGAAATTTTTCTAGGTTTGCCCTCGAGTGCAAAGGAAGAAAGGGAGTATGCGGTCTGATCGTTCGCTCACATCGTCACCGCGCGAACAACCGTGAAAATGGAATTTGGGGAAGAAGAGGGCTTGACTACAAGACTTACCTGTGGAGGACAGACAAAGTAAGGATAAAGGTGTACTGGCTTCATATTAAAATATATGCTAGCTTTTTGAAAAATATTTCATATTAAAAAAGGAAAATGTTTCAAGATTTATAAGAAAATTAGGTGTGCCAACATAAAGGAAAAGAGGTTTCCTTTTTGCTCATTTGCAAAGTTTCAGCAAATATGTTATGGTTCCACTAATTTGAAAACATTCCATGGCGTTCCAAGGAAAAGAACAACCGCAAATTGTAGGAAGAATAAAAAAAATTACAAAAAAGAGAAATAAATACGGTTTCTAGACTTGGGTCCGAGCCGGAGGCCTATTTCCAATTGATCCAAAAAACAAAAATCCGAGCCGGCCATCATGCACCCGCGCACGCCTCGTCAGTTCATCAATCAACGTGCGGCGTGGAGCACACAAGTCACTAAAGTTCGAAGACGCCGTTGTCCTCGACGCATCCATTTTTTATGATATCAAATTACGTTTGTATCATTTATGTTTATAATATGATAAAATCTTAAAACGTGATCCTGTTTGATTCATTTGGACAATATTTTCTTATAGTATACTTTTAAAGAAGCTGAAAACTTTTTTATTGAACGGAACAATGCCCTTGGTTTACGGCCTTACCGAACACAATCGGTCCATGTTTAAGACAAAAATATTTTAGATTCGTGATATTCTTAATCTAGGTTTAAAAGAAAATTGTTAATAGGTTGGAGACTTAGAGTAAAACTGTAAAAGTGTTCTAACTTCACAAGAAAAACATTCCGACTTTAAGAAAATTATTTCACATTCAAGAGAAAAATGATTCAAGATTAATTAAAAGTTATACCTCAATAAAATATAATACGTGTCATTTTTTCATTTATAATTTGCAACAAATATTATCCTGGTTGCACTGACTTAAAACCAATGTTCTCCGGGGCATCGACAATTTCCGTTAATAAAAAGAACAAACAAATACGAGATCTCCAAAAACGAACGCGCCTCTGCCTTGCTTGCTGGGCCAACCGTCCGCTGCGCCCGCGCGAGTGCGCGACTCCGCGTCGAACGTGCCGAGGCTGGACCAACCACCGTACACAGCGTCCAACAGGTCCAACTCGGATAAGGGTAGCCGAATACGTACCAATACGTTGCAAGTTAAAATCCGAGCGAATACGTACCATTTTGGCTACATATGTACAAATAATAAAAAGAGGAAGAAAGAAATTTATATATAAAAAAACTTTTGTCGGGCCTGGTGCCGAATTGCCGAGTCCGACCAGAGGACCCCGTGCTCCTCGTTGCCGTTGGTTCGTAAATACCCATCCAGTTATCTGATCTAACAAACCCCAAATCCTAGATCAGATCATAAGGCTTCGATCGGCACACGGCCGGGAGCACACAAGCCGTTTTCGGAGGAAAGGGTGACCGTGGAGATGCCGTGGTCGGAGGAGAGGGTGACCGTGGAGGTGACGTCGCCATCAGCAAGAAGATTAGGAGAGACCTCGCAAGGAGAGACCTCGCAACTGGCGTAGGCCTCATACTCTTGCATATTATCGTGTGCTTGGTTTTCAGCTTCCTCGTCCCCGGCGTGTCCCGCCATGCCCGGGATACCCTGTGGCAGTTCGCGGCCATGGAGTTCGTCGTGACGGCAATCTTCATCGGGATGAACTTGGAAAAATTCGGCTTGTCCCGCACACGGACTGATGAGGAGCCAAAGCCTTTGACCGGTGCTGATTTATGCTAAACTTATTTGGGCGCGTGTTTTATGTATCTTAATTAGATTTGTTGGTTATATACCAGCTGCTATAACTTATCTGGGCCCAGCTTGGGTTGGCTTGGTGGTTTTGGGCTGCAGAGGCACTCAGGCTTGTGAATGGGCAGCTGGGCCTGGTAGCATTTGGAACAGTAGGTATACGTATACATGCAGGAGAGGTGGTGGTAAACCACAACCATTCGCCTCTCTTCTCGAAGCTTCTCTCTCCAACTAGCGAGACCGCCATTCTTCCTCGCCTACGATGGCCTGCTTGGCCTCGAAGGGGAGGGGAATGAGTGGATCTTTGCCCGGCTGTGTAGATTAAATCCTTCTATTTGTAGGGTTTGGTGTCCCGGCGACGTTTGCAAGGTGGAGGCAGCGTGGCCATAGTGGAATGTTTGGTTTGCCGCTCAGAGTCACACCGTTTGTCGAGTGCTTCGACTTATAGAGCAGGTCCAGTGAGATAAAAAGAGAACCAAGACACTGAAGCGATCGGACATTAGTTGTGAGATTTAGAAATTGAACCGAATAGAAGGTTTGAACCATTTAGAGCATATATGCCCCATTAAAATATTTATGAATAATAATAGTACTAGTCACGCCATAAAACGGGCGTGCGGGAGATAGATTGAGTTGTGTGCCTAGGAGAAATATGGATGGTAGAATAGTCTTTTCACATCTAGAAGCTATAAAAGGCTACGTTGGGTTAGCTTCTCAAATTATACAACCTGTAAGGGTATAGATTGTATAAGCTGGTAAGAATCAGAGTTATTTGAATCTCATAGGTGATTCTCAAAGCTAGCGAACAATTTGGAAGACTTGGGCACCGCTTAAATGTCGCTTCTTCGTTTGTTTGGTGGCTCACAAGCGATGTTGGACGCCATGGACTCCCTTATCCTGAGCACTTCCCTTTGTGTGATCAGGATGTAGAAACTGTTGATCGCCTTTGTTGTTCTAAGGCAAAACCTTAGAACCCCCTCCGGTGGTAAACCCGAATATACTCAACGAGAGATGCTGAATCTAACTACGAAAATGACACCCGGAACACAAAATGGACAGAACACAAGCTCAATGCATTCCATTATATTCCGATCTCTTTTACAGTCCCATCAGGGCCGTATTTATAGGAGCCCGTAGGCATTTACATGACTATAATGCCCTTGAGCGCTTCTCCCGATTTCTCACGTAGGTAGGTAGCGGGCGTAACGGTCTTCTTGGTGCTTTTCCGGGTTGCGTCCGAATGGCCGACAACTCCGGGCCCACGAGGCGGCGAGCAATCTTCACGGGAGCGCGACGGCGCGCGTCCCTGCACAAGCAAAATACCCGCCCGGCCGTCGGTCTTGATTCGGTTAAAGCGCAGAAGCCATCCTTGTATGTACATTTCGGTGGCCTTACGGCCGGCGGCTGGGTGATCTGTCTACTGCCGGGCACGGAGACCGAAACATCCGGTTATCCTATTCGGTTGACCAACCGAATTGGTCATGTTCGCGATCGGCCCGGCACGAGTGACCGAATCGCTCATTTGGCCGGTCGGGCCGCCCTAACCGATCGACATCTCGCTATTTTAGCGGGACGGGGTGCCTAAGTCCCGGTTGTCACCCAACGGTAGCCCCTCGGCGGTCAAGGCGACTATTTTCTACTTCGGTTGCCGGCCGACTTACGAATGATAACCGAAAGACCAAGCGCCGTCCCGCGGAGAGGACGATTTTTTTTTTTTTAACCGTTAATCCGCATCGGGATTCGCGGCCAAGCGACGGTTGGCCTAACGGCGACCGCCGCGGGCGCCTATAAAAGCCCCGGCCGCCGCGATCACTTTCCACCGCGCGCTCTCGAACTCCCGGTGCTTGATTCGGTTGCCTGCTCCTCCTATTCGGTCGGTTGATTCGGTGCCCAAGCCCCCGATTCGGCGAACCGTTTCGGTGCCTTGCTCGTAGCGGTATTTTGGTCGCCTTCCTTCCCGGCTCCCGATTCGGTGTCTCCAGCAGAGCGGCGTTTCGGCTTTCCGGCCCCTCGGAGTAGTTCGTTCTCTCGCCAAGTCACCCTTTTCGGTTTTCTTCAAGGTGAAAACTTGCTATCTTTATTATTCTTTACGGAATAAATGTACCGAAGTGTTCTCAATTTCGTATTCGGTATGCTGAGTACGTCGTCTTGTATTTAATTCCCCGTTTTTTCCTTTTTATAGTCACGGTGGGTTTTTTCATTGTGTATTGCTAACATGTCGCGGGTCCGACTAGTGCGATATTTCGGTTTCGATGCCGAATCGGATGAGCCATCGTCTCGGCTTCGAGTCCCCGCATACGGGTCCGAGTTCTAGTGAAAGCGGTGAACAGCATATTCCGCCGGGGAAAAGGCCGATGCCCCTCGAGCTATTACGCGAGTCGGCTCACGAATCGATGAAACCGAAACCGAAGAGGGAGATGAAGAGGACGAGTATATTGAGTGCTTCGACTCATCGGAAGGTGAAAAAGAAGCTCGTCTTTGCACGGGGGAGAGATGAAGGTAGTTCGGCTCCTCATGCCGAAGAGGTTGCCGAATCTGCTCCTTTCGCCCGAGGCCGTTAAGAGGGCCGAGACATCTTGGCTGGTCATGCCGCCTTGACCGGTCCAAATCCTTTGTTCGTATCTTGAACCAATATCGGCGAGATGGTATTCTTACCCCCGTTGAACGAAGCCGAAGTCGCTCTCACGGGACCGAAGAGTACCCCAAACCCGAACCTACCGAAGCTCTTGTGTTAAAGGGACTACTTCAAGGCTGGACTACACTTCCCCCTTGAGGATTTTGTCGCAAGGGTTTTGGATGCCTTTAACTTGCGAGATTCACCATCTAACACCGAATGCAATTGTGCGCCTCGGCTATTACGCCATGGCACGAGAAGATGATGGGGAGCGGCGAGCGTCCGGTGTTTACTCGGCATTATGAGACTCGGCTCTACTCCACTTACGGGACCGATGATGCGGGGACGAAAGAACTTCGGTTGGAGGTGGGCTCTTATAACTTTGTCCCCTCCCAGAGGTAACACATCCTTTGTATAGTTCCCACCTTCAAGAACAAGTGGCAAGATTGGAAAAAACATTGGTTTTACTATCGTGTGTGTGATGATGCCGATGTGGCTCTTGCTAAGGAAGCAGGGGTCAACCGAAAGCTCATCCTCGGTTTTGTTATGACGCGAATGGAAGGTCTCGTTTCGGCTCCGAAATGGTAATGAGGCCGATTGAAGATCTTTGGCCCGAGTCCCCGGCAAACGGCCGAAAGGCAAACAAGCCGAGATGCGGTTGAAGAGATGCTTTCTTTTGGTCGTGGCCACTTTGCACCGGCATGAAGTTTGATGGCTTTTCATACCACCGGGAGTACCGAAGGCCCTCGGTCAATCGCTCGTCCACTTGGTTATGACTCAAATTCGATTTTGTGAAAGAGATGGAGAGGAGAGCCAATCGGCTATGTGACCCCTTCAACGACAAAGAGTATGATTTGAGCATGGCCAAACTCGGCTCCCTTCGAGCGCCTCAACCGGATTTGGGGCTGCATGAATGTGGAATACTGACCGGCTTCCTCAATCGAGAAGACAAAGGGGAGATGCCGCTATTGGCTCGGCCCCGGCTCCACCACGGTTGCGGTGCGTGGTCGTGGAAACAACCGAGCTCAAGGCAGGGCGGCCAAAATGTTCGCGGTACGCGCCAAGCCGAAGCCAGCGGCGCCGTCGGATCGGTCGGCCAACTCGGCCCAAGGAGGCGAAGACGTCGGGTATGTCGTCCTTGCCAAGCGGGATTGGGTGAAACCCATAAAACAAAGCCGCCATCAAGTTATTATTGCGCCCGAAGTTTGATTCGGTTATATCGGGCATACGGTAGAAAGACTTAGCACTGGAATTCTAACTTGCTTTCTTTGCATAGCTCACTCGTTCTATTTTTGTTCTTTTATCAATTCGGCTGATGTTGATTCGGTTTGACTCGCTGATGTTGATTCGGTTTGACTCTGTCTTACAGGAGTTTGCCGAATCCAGTGAAGAAGCTTCATCAATGGCTGGCGGCAAGATGAGGAGTGCTCGTGATGTGGTGATCGACGATGCGCCGGCCGTGAGCGGCTTCAAGGTGTCATCCAAGAAGAGGAAGGTTCGTGATGGGGCTACTTCGAGCGCCCACCTCGCGGCTTCCGCCAAGGGGACAACCAGTGGCCTAAGCCTTGGTGCCCCGCCGAAGTTGGTGCCCGGGCTACCGAACGGCGGCTCAAGCTACTTCGGGTAGCTAGCTTTGGAGGTTGCCGGTGGGCATCGCAGTATCACCCCCGCTAGTCGTCGTCATGGTAAGTCTCGGTTTCATGCCGAATCTACGCGCATGACACCGGAGATGTCCCCGAATGTCTTATTCGGCAAGGGGTTTGTTTCCCTTGAGCCGTCGAGCTTTCGGTTTGGCCCAATGAAGGTGTACTCAGGCTCGTGCTCTGGCGCGAGCACGGCCCGGCCGGGGAAGAGACTTACGAAGTTGCTCGTGCTTTAGGAGTTGACTCGACACTCGTTTGGTGGCGTATGTGGACCCCGCGAAGTGGGTATTACGCCCTCCCAAGGCGCTTTGGGCTTCGGTCAAGAGTGTGGCTCGTCCTTTTCGGCCGGCCGGACCGAACAAGCCTGGCGCGACGGACCGAAACGAGATGCTTTCGGCGATTAACTTTCATGCTATTTCGGTAAGTATCCCGAATCGCCCAAATGTTTGATTTCCTATTTCCCAAGAATTTACGCTAGTATGGGTGCTTATCTTCTTATTTTCCCACGGGCTTCGGTCTGTCCGTTGCTGCTAAAGCGGGGCCATGCCACCCTTGCCCATGCCAGAAGCAACTTCTCCTTCGGGAGAAGGAGGTTAAGCGGGTGGAGACTAAACCGCGGACACCGAAGGCCTTCTTGCTCAAGAGGTTGGGAAGACCGAAGCGCCTGGATGCCCAAAGGCAAGCCGAAGCCGCTCTAGAGACCCAGAAGCAACTTGAGCGGGATGCGCGTCGTGCTGCCGAAAGGGGCCAAGCTGCTGAACGCGCCGCTGGTGAGAAGCTGGATGAGCTAACTCTCTTACTCCGTCGAATCTTAAATGGCGTTGGTGGAGACTGCGAGCCCCCTGCTTCTACCGAATCGGCGCTTGCGAAGATTCGGTTTCTCAATCAAGAGATGTCCCAGCTCGACCATGTCATTCAAGCGGGCCGCAGTATCTTTGGTTTTGAAACCGCCCGTGCTCGATGAAAGCGGTGAAGGAGGAAGGCGTGACCACTTTGCTAGAGCCACATGCTTCGGAAATGCCATGAGCTCTTTTGGAAGCTTGATGAGGATGTTCAAGCGCCGCAAAAAAGTGGTTTTTGATTTATTCGGACCGGCCGGGGCGAGACTTGGCGCTTGCCCGGGCTGCTTATGCTTGCGCCGGGGTAGCCGACTTGTACCATCATGTTTGGTTTTAGCATTCGTTATGTCTTGCGCATTCGGCTATTGTTGCCGGAATTGACATGACTCGTATTGCAATTCGCGGGATCTAGTGGCGGCCGGCTATCAAAGCTAGGGTCGAGGCTTATATGGAGGAGCGGAATGCCGGGAGGGTTCCCCGGCCGTGCGGACACCGGTTGGCACTCCCGAAGCTCCTCATGCTTCTGCCGAAGATCCCGCCGCCGAAGCACAGGCACTTGGCGTTCAAGATGAAGGAGAGCAACCCGAATCCGCTTCGGCTGCCGACCCTCATGGGGCTCCTGCTTTGAACGCTTCTTCCTCAGCGCCTGGGATTTGAACTATGTGGTCGTGACTTGCTGAAATACTCTGCTAAGTTTGTTGAACTTATTCGGCCAGCGTGTTGGTCGTATGTGGGTGTTTTGTATTGCTACAAGTTTAAGTTGGATTGTGGCTTCGGCTCCTAAAGCCGACTCGCCTAGGGTAATGCTTTCGGTGTTAAAGTTTGTTGTTGGCCGAATGCGTATCGGTGGTTTTGGCGTTTATTTTTCGAGTGCGATGCTCTTCGGTCTTGAGCCGAGCAAATGCTTGAAAAGCGCCGTCCCGCCCGTCTTTTTAAATTTGAAGAGCGAGTGACTAGCTAACCTCAATTGAGGATTCGTTTTACGAGGCCGAATCGCTACCCAATTTGGTGGTGTTGCCGAGGCCAAGCATGGGCGAAATTTGTGTTGGACTTGTTACGCGAATAACTACCGTCTTTGCCCTTCGGTTTTCATACCGGGTCGGGTTGAGCTTAGAAAGCGCCGTCCCGCCTCGTCTTTTAGGCGAAGGGGTGCGTGTTGCTTAGTTGACGTTGGATTGTTCGGCTATTCATTTGGATTGGTTTGTAGAATTCGGTAACCGAAGTGCGATGGGCTACAACCCATTACGCCCCGTCTTTTAGGAGGGAATGTTTTAAAACAAGGAATGTAATGATATATCTCTTTATTTTCTTATTACAAAATTACCGGTGCTATGTTGCAACTTTAAGCTTTTTGTAATACTATCTTTGGTACATAACCACCCGAAGTATCTTCGGTTTGGCGCAATCTCCTGTGGCCACTGCGGTTTGTTGCTAGGGTGCACAAACCCGTGGTGGATGGCGTCATGTGGCATGCACCTTGTTACTTGATACATCATGTCCTAACACCCGCATTGCTCTGGATGAGGAGTACGTGGTGCCGGCAATATCCGAACTCTCGAGATGGAGAAGCCCTCGTGGCGGGTGATGCCGGCTGAAATGTGTGTTGCGTCGGCTTCGGTTGACTAACCGAAGCTACGGTGAGAAGATCCTCATTCGACATCGCGCAGCGTTGCACCATGATCTATGGGAGCTTTGTTGCAGTTCCACATCACCATTAGCTGACGCATGGTGGTGTGGAACAGAACGCGGTGCGTGGAGCCTGCTTTTCGGCCATTTGCCTGGCTGAGGTCGGGTCTGACCTTGGGACTGTGACCGCTGAAGTATATCTTGCGAGGACCGAATTATCCTCACTAAGAGCACTGAAACCAGATGCGGTGAGCCCCTCTGCTACCCGAATTCGCTCTTTCCTGAAGACTCTCATGCCTATTTGGCGATGATTTTGCACGAATTCCTAATATCGCTCTCCTCGTGTTTGAGACAAATCAGACTTGATAGAATGACTTGTGAGGGAGGTTTGGGTGCCCTTATATAGGTTGCTATGACCCTAGGGTTCATAAATATATTGAACCACCTTGGTTATTAATTCTGACAAGTACTTCTTGTCATTAACTAAGCCTGCTATACTGCACGTGGCTGCCAGTCTGGCGAATGATGGTTGCTTGCAACCTTTTGCGTCAATGCCGAATATATGGACAGGCTTTTGTTGCCTGAACGTTTTCGGTGAATGTATGGCTGATGTCAGTGACTTTTTGAGTGACATAGTCATGCAAACAACTATACAGACGTGTCTGCATATGTGGGGCTTCTCCTGTTGTTTTCGCAGGAGCTCCCGGCCTTCTTTGGCCTTTGAGGTTGCTTACAACCTTGTTCCATTCGGACATAGTCATGCAAACAACTATACAGACGTGTCTGCATATGTGGGGCTTCTCCTGTTGTTTTCGCAGGAGCTCCCGGCCTTCTTTGGCCTTTGAGGTTGCTTACAACCTTGTTCCATTCGGTGTGAACCGAATCGTGTTGATTAAAATGTCGCGGATACAAATATAATTCCGCGGAACATAATCATAGACGAGGTTAAACTCATTACACGGGATGCCTCGTTAAAAAACCTCAGTGAGGAAAAAGAGTGCAGAGCCCCAAATGTCTTTAGACGAATGTACCGAAGTTGCATGAAATTAAATTATTACATCTCCCTTTCTGGAGCACGCAACAATCACGGGTAGAATCGGCGCAGGTTATCTGCGTTCCAAGTGTGGGCTGATTCGCTTCCATCTTCGGCTACCAAGGTGAATACGCCAGTGCCGACCCTTCTTGCCACGATGTACGGTCCGTACCATGGTGACTGTAGTTTTCCCTGTTTATCTGGCTGACGGATAAGAACCATGTCCCCTGGATTGATGTCCTTCCTCAGAATCTTCTTGTCTCTCCAACTCTTGGTTTCGGCATGATATCTGTCTAGATTCTCTGCGGCCTGAAGCTTCTTCTGGTCTGACATTTCTACGTCTACCATTCTTTGAATTGGGTTGGTCGGCGATATCTCTGTTCTAAACGAACCCATTGTTACTTCTTACGGTGTTATGGCTTCTTCGCCGAACAACCGAAATGGGGTGAAACCCGTTGCTCGGACTGGAGGCGTTGTGACCCCAAACGGCGGTGACGAGCTCTTGAGCCCATTTCCCCTTCTTTGATTCCTCGAGCGTCTTTGAGATGGTGGTGAATATATCACCATTTACTCTTTATTTGCCCCATTTGACTCGGGTGATTCAGAAGCGAATGACAGTTTAATCCCCAACTCTTCGCGAACGTTCGAATTGTGCCGAATCAAATTGTTTGCCATTGTCGACCGTGATGTATGAAGGTACTCCAAAACGGCGGATGATTATTTGCCACACGAAATTCACCGGGGTTCCGGAGGTTATCTTGGCCAACGGCTTGGCTTCTACCCATTTGGTGAAGTATTCGAGCCAACTTCTTTGCATATTTTAGGTTCCCGGGAGCCGGTGGTAATGCTCCAACTATATCAACGCCCCAGCGTTGGAGAGGCCCGGTAGGGAATAGCGGTGAAGTGGGATTAGGCTGAGCATTACGCTTTGCGAACATTTGACAACCCTTGCAAGTTTTTACTATCTCTTTGGCATCAATTACGGCTGTCGGCCAATAGAATCCCTGTCTCGTTGCTCTGTGGGCGATTTCGTGATGACCTCTATGGGCTCCGCATGAACCCGAGTGTATTTCGGTAGACCGCTTTCCTTCTCCCCTACTTATGCACTTGAGCATTGGAGCGACTACGCCCTCCTTGTACATGTTTTCCCCTATAATGGAGAATTGCTTCGTTCGGAGTTCATTCGGTGCATGTCTTTCTTTGAGGCTGGTTCATACGTGCCCTTGAGGTATGCCGGATGGGTGCCCTCCGTCGTCGCTTGCGATTGCATGAACGACCGAGGGTGACTCTTCTTCTTCCTTGACGACCTTGGACCTTGTTAGGACTTGGTAAAAGACATCACCGGCAATGGGTGGCATTGGCCGCTTGCTTTTGCTAACTCGTCGGCTTCGGTGTTCTCCGACCTTGGAATATACTTCAGGGTGAAACACATGAAATATTTCTCCATTCTCCTTACGGTGGCCGGGTATGTGGCTATCTCGGGGTCCTTTCTTTGTGTATTCTTTCGGACATGGCCGACCACTACCGTGAGTCGACCAAGAATCACACAACGTCGGACTCGAGTGCTCGAGCTTTCGTAATCCCATGCAGTCTTGCCGTATTCGGGTTTGTGTTGTTTGTGGTGAGGAGGCTGCCGGTCTAGGCTGCGTACCGTATTCTTGGCCCATTCGGTGGTGTCGGTATGGCTGAGATTCTGCACCTTTCTTGAACACCACGACCCGTCGCAATGTACGGTCCATTCGGGTTCATCAAAGCGCTTTGTGGAGTCATCCGCATTCGGTGTCCAGTCCGCTATGAAGTGCGCTAACACCTCGTGACTTGATGGTTGATCTATGCTCAAATGATATTATGTATTCATTTCATTTTGCCCACTTGCCGATTCGGCCCGCTTCGAGTTACGAAATAGAGATTCCGGTGGTGAGTGACAAGACCCAATTGGGTGTGCTTGGAAATAGTGCTTGAGCTTTCGGGAAGCCATCACTACCGTGTATGCAATCTTTTCCAGCTCAGTGTAATTCACCTTAGCGCCCGAAAGGGCTTCGGAGACGAAGTAGATGGGGAATTGTTGCATTTTACCCTCATATTCCTTCTGATTGAGTTTGGATTTCACCTCGTGCACCATGCTGTATCCTGGTATTGGTTTTCCGTCGATTCTCCTTGCTGAGATCTGATCTCCGAATACTGAAATGATGCCGGTGGGTGAAGGTATTTTCATACACAGGTGAGTTTGCCGAATCACCATGTCGAATTTGCTGATGATACCTCTGCCGAAAATGGCTGTATAGGGTAATCAATGTCGACTATATCGAATGTGATTTCTTCCGCTCTGACTTTTGTATCCTCGCTGAAAGCAACCGTGATTGTTTTCTTGCCAATTGCGTCTATTCTCCTTCCACCGAAACCGAATAGGGGTTCCGCCCGGTCAAGTGTTTTTCGGTCTAGTTTCATCTTGTCAAATGCCTTGGTGAATAGTATGTCCGCGAACCGCGTTGTCGATCGAATGTTGTGGAGCGTATATCCTCCGACATACGCGTAACTACCAAGGCATCACAAAGTGTGGGAAGTCCTTCACTCGAAGTCGGATTCGAAAAGGTGATAGGGGTTGTCTTCCAAGCGGGTGCGCTATCGGTGTTTTGGTGAGATGGTCAATACTCTCTTGACAAAGTCACGTCGGCCCTCTTGTTATCGTGCTCCAAGTTGGATCCACCCGTGATGGCGTAGATATGCCCATTTGGAGTTCATCATGTTAGTTGGTGTGACTGTGTTGACTATTTGCGGCTCTCTTGAAGTTTGGATTATTTGACTGTCGCACCGCGTGCTGATCAATCGTGGCCGAAGATGATGCGGCCTGAAATGCCGATTGTGCATTGGCATAGGTTGGTGATATTGCGCCATATGGGGCATCGGCCACGCCATCGGTTCTTGGTATACTGCGCCGGTGGCGGGTTACATGGTGCTTGGGTGAAAACCGGATGGTGAAACGCTTGCTGAGGAGGTGCCATGGTGTGATAAACGTGCTTTCCGCCTCATTCGGTTTGGCGCTTCGTCCTTTTCCCGCCGCTCCTTTGCTAGCCGGGTATATTTGCACTCTTTTGTTGTATGGCCCTTGTCCTCGCCACACACGACACAATACCGCGTTCCGGGGCGGCCTCCGCCTCGCCCCTTCCGCGCCCGCCGCCGGAACCTCTACCCCCTCGCCCCGGTTACCAAAGTTTTTGGTTTGGTTTGGCAGTTGGGTTGAGTCTTCCCGCACATTGTTCACGGCGGTGGACTTTGGCTCATTCTTCGCTGAGTTTTGATTCGGTTGGTTGGACTTGGGTGATGCTTGCTTGATGTTATACCGTGTTGCCTTCCGTTGCACTAAGTCTTCCCTCGATCTAGCGAATCAGCGCATCGATCAAACAGTTTGTTTGATTGTTGTTGGTGCTACACGGACATGGCTTGAGCGCGGGGCCCTATCTTCAGTCCCTTGATCGCCGCGGCAATGACAATATCGTCGACACATTCGGTAGCCGAGCTTTCAACCGAATTATCCTCTCAAGGTATTTTGACGGTGATTCGTCGTCCATTTGGAGCATTCATGAGATCCGCCGTTGTTTTCTTGTCTCGTTTGGAATCCCGAAAGGTGGTGGCAGTCCGCCTTCACGATGCCATGAAGTGACCGACAACGGTCGTTGGGACACGAACGGTCGTATGCTACATCTTGTTAAAGCCATGACCAACGATTTTGCGAGGATCATGCCGTTGCCACCGGCCGAATGGACACATGCTTCGTAACTTGTAATAAATCTTCTCGGGTTGGATTGCCCATTGAAACTCGGCAACTTCGATTCGTAACCCGGTGGCCAAGGACATCTTTGGATTTCCGGTGATAATGGGGATGCCAAGTCTATTGCTTCGGCTATTTCCCTTCGTGATTTTTCTCCCGAATGATAACATCTTTCTCTTGATTCTTCCCGAGGATGATCGGAGGGTCCGAATTTCCCTTTCTAGTTTCTCTGCTTCTTCTCTTGCTTGGTTGATTGCCTCTTGGGTTGCCGCATTCGGTTTTGTGTCACCGTTTGGACTCGCAACCGATCGCGATCTTTGCCGGGGCATTCACCTTGGATCGTACTCTTAACCGCCGTAGCCGGGCGTTTTGTATGTCCGATCCCTCGGGCTCTTCGGTTTCTTCTTCGTCGGGGTCTTCGGTTATGCGGGCCTCCGGAAGCACACCTCCTAGTGCACCAAGTTCGCTTGTGCCGCCCTCTTGATTGTCTTTGCGCCGGCTGTCGTTGGTCGATCTTGGTGCCACCGCACCTTCGGCTTCTTGAATGGATACTCCCGATTGCAAAGCACCGGACCTGCTGTAGAACTTCGGTGGGTGCAACCGAATCTGCGTGAACGGGTTCCTTGGATGACCGCACTGTCTTCGCCTTGCCTTTCGGAGCCATGGTATGTTCGGCGACAACCACGGTGGGCGCCAATGTTGTTCTAAGGCAAAACCTTAGAACCCCCTCCGGTGGTAAACCCGAATATACTCAACGAGAGATGCTGAATCTAACTACGAAAATGACACCCGGAACACAAAATGGACAGAACACAAGCTCAATGCATTCCATTATATTCCGATCTCTTTTACAGTCCCATCAGGGCCGTATTTATAGGAGCCCGTAGGCATTTACATGACTATAATGCCCTTGAGCTGCTTCTCCTGATTTCTCACGTAGGTAGGTAGCGGGGCGTAACGGTCTTCTTGGTGCTTTTCCGGGTTGCGGTCGAATGGCCGACAACTCCAGGCCCACCGAGCAGCGAGCAATCTTCACAGAGCAGCGGCGCGACGTCCCGCACAAGCAAAATACCCGCCGGCCGTCCGGGGCTGATTCGGTTAAAGGCGCCGAAGCCATCCTTGTATGTACATTTCGGTGGCCTTACGACGACGGCGAGCCGGACGGCCGCCCGTCCTGCGGCACACAAGGCGACCGAAACATCCAGTTATCCTATTCGGTTGACCAACCGAATTGGTCATCTGTTCGCGATCGCCGCACGAGTGACCGAATCGCTCATTTGGCCGATTCGGCCGCCTAACCGAATCGACATCTCGTTATTTTAGCGGGACAGGGTGCCTAAGTCCCGGTTGTCACCCAACAGCCTTTTAGTTCAATGTATCTTTACAAGAGAATTTTGGTTCTGCTTCATTTCTCGGATTGGACTCTAAGCCTTTTATCCGCAGTCCACATAAACATCCTTTTAACTCATGGTGGGAGAGAGAGTGAGCAATGTTGTTAGTGACATGGTAAGGAAAGGAATCAACTCTCTCATAATTGTGAGAGCTTGGCCCTTATGGACACACCGTAATAGATGTGTTTTTTATGGTGCAGCTGCAAGTATTGCAGGCGCTCTTGCTGGTATGGAAGATGACACAAGGTCATGGTATTTGGCGGGGCCTCAAAGATTATCCCTTTTGGATGCCCTCGCTTTGGATGGTTAGCACCCTATTTATTTTGGTCGTGTTGTATCTCTCGCAGACAAGTTAGTCTCCTATCAACAATACTCCCTCCGTCCCTAAAATCATGTAATCCTAGCGTTTAAAAATTGTCTCATAAAACATGAAATTCTAGAGTTTTATCGGCTTTTTTGACAACATGCAAAGATGTCATTTTGTAACCTGAACATGCAGTCCGTACGAAAACAAGTACTCCCTCCGTCCCTAAAAACATGTAATTGTAGGTTGGAGCACGAAAACCAATGCAGTTGGCAAATTACAAAAATGCCCTCGTCCTAATCCTTTTTGAGTGCGAAGACAACGGATGAATATTGAACCTGTGCAGTGCGGAATGTTCTGGATCATGGAACAAGTGGACAGGAGCCCTCCACGTCATTGCAAGAGGCTTGCTGCTACTCCCTCCGTCCCTAAAATCATGTAATCCTAGCGTTTAAAAATTGTCTCATAAAACATGAAATTCTAGAGTTTTATCGGCTTTTTTGACAACATGCAAAGATGTCATTTTGTAACCTGAACATGCAGTCCGTACGAAAACAAGTAGCAGCAAGCCTCTTGCAATGACGTGGAGGGCTCCTGTCCACTTGTTCCATGATCCAGAACATTCCGCACTGCACAGGTTCAATATTCATCTGTTGTCTTCGCACTCAAAAAGGATTAGGACGAGGGCATTTTTGTAATTTGCCAACTGCATTGGTTTTCGTGCTCCAACCTACAATTACATGTTTTTAGGGACGGAGGGAGTAGCTACGACCACTGAATAGTGTGTTGTGTGTGTATTGTGTTGTATGGGTTCTTATCTATTTTTTCATCATCTTTTTAATATAATGAAACACAAATTTTCATGCATTTTCTAGAAAAAAGAAAGAAAGTATCCAAACATGCCCTCAATTCTTATCGGTAGAATAGCTGTTTTGGCCCCTAAACTATTACTCGAAACTCATTTTCATCCATAAACTTTCAAAACAACCATTCTACTCAAATTCTATTGCGGGGTTTAATTGCATCCCAAAACTATGAAGATGATCGTTTCAACCCTCAAACTTTATATTTTGGGCTCAACTAAATTTCATCCATAAACTTTCAGATTATATTTTGTCTTTAAACTTTTATTTTCAACTAAAACAATTTGTGTACAAAATAAAACCTTTTGTTTGTCGGCTAAAAATAATTCATATTTATGAACATTTAGAGCTATATTTATATTCATGTTAGAATATGAATGTAAATGTTGAAAGTGTGCTATCTGATTCAGTAGCTAGGACGACGCTAGGGAGTAGGGACAATAGCACCTAAGGATGATTGCCCATCTCAAATCACAGGTGGTGTTGAACAAATGAAGAAGTTGAGCCAAAATGCATTTTGATAATTCATGGATAAAATTGTGCCAAAAATAGTAAGTTTTCTTTTTTATACATAAAGTTGAGTTGAAAATAAAAAGTTAAAGAAAGAAAAAAATACACTTTGATAGTTTCTAGATGAAACTGAGCTCAAAATATAAAGTTCGAGGACTGAAATGATTATCTTTATAGTTGTGGGATGAATTTAACCTAAAATAGAGCTTGAGGACTAAATGGTCATTTTAAAAGCTCAAATACAAAACTGAGTGTTGAACAATAGTTTAGGGAGAAACGGTTATTCTGCCCTCCTGAGCCATCGTGATTCGTGTTCGTGAGGAATCAACTCATTCCGTGGTGAAAAAAGTGCCAGACCGACTGATTCTGCTTCACCTGATGCCGCACGATTTCATTGGACAAACCAAACTGCCTGCTAATGTTTGCATGGCATCCGGCAGGATGCTGACCTCTGTAATGGCATGAATCAAATTCCCTTTTCTTTTTTGTGCCAACAAGCTGTCCCTTCTCGTGCTAGAAAAGAAACAAAGCGTAACAGAGAATTCGATGCGCATGCTGTGTCTTTTATTTACAAGAATAATTGAAGAGCCGTTGTGGCTACGGAGACACTTCTCCTATTGTGACGTTACACTATGCAGACGGCAGAGCATCCAGCCCTGACTTGCTAAGCTATTTGGATGCAGTCGTTTAAGACATGCACGCCATTCTCGCTCATCTGCTGTACTTCCGAAGGCGATAAGATCCGGATGCATCTCACACAGTTGATGAACTCCCTACCACAAGGTAGAAAGAAGCACAGTAAGGTTAATCTGAGTTGGGAGTAATTCAGGAACCAATGGCAATGCATACATTATTATTGTAACTTCGAGAACGAACAAAAGACCAAGTGATGCTAATAGAGTACTTACTCCCATGGATCGTCTCCAACGAGAAGAACATCGTTCTCGTAGTCCACATAAACAAGCTTCCAGTCTGAACTGCCAGGATGTTCCAGTTTCCCCTGGAGTCCAAACATGCATGCAATGGCTGACCTCAACTCATGGTAATCTCTGAACCGTGTGACGTCAATAGATCTTCCTACTGATCCTAACTTTTGAACCTGTCATCATGGAAAGCAAGATAGCATAAGCTAAAATAAAGACTAAGAGCAAAAAAAGAACATTTCATTTTGAGAATCATTCATTTTAGGGTACCTTTGTATATGTCCGGACCGGTGGTTTCATTGGCTTCACGCTTCGATCCATGCTGTACTCGGCCGCTGCATCCATACTGCACGACGGTGTTCCCATGGAACTGTTATGAATCTCTTGTAGAGGCAAGGCTTGGCATTCTTTCATGTTTGACAGTTTTGAGAACGCCCCTGTATCAAAGCTCCCCGTTGCCAGTGGTTGAGAGCATGAGCTGTTTATATGGATAGCTTCCATGTGCAGGCCACTTAAGGATGCACCCTGACTCTCCTCTGAGAAACTCATCTGCACATAGGAGTTGGATGTGCTCGGCAAGTTGCTGCCGTCGTGTTGGGCATCCAAATGTTGCATCTCAGGCGACATAAATGTCAGTGTATTTATATCTGGACTGCTGATGAACTCTTGAATGGAATTAGGAAAGCACTCAGAAAGGCAAGAGGTTTGAAACGCCTCCATGCCATCCGGATTCATTGTAGAAGGTATACCATCAGACGGATAAAAAATGTTATCCGATGCGGTAACTGATTGAATGCCATTGGAGTCTTGGTAGTAGGAAGGTGGAATCATCCAATCCAGGCCCTCAAAGAACTGTGAGACGCACCCTTGGTTTGGGAATGAGCTGACGGATTTCCCTCCATCAGGTGACTTTGATGATTCTAACTTTGGTGGTGAAAGTAGTTCATGCTGTTCAACCTGCTGAACTTGGAGCTCTCCCCCAAAATCACCTTGTGTAAGTGCACCAGATGAATCTTCATTATTCCCACAGGTAGCTTGCTTGGCTCCACAGTCAGCCGATGTTGGATCCGAACCATGCCTCTGCTTGTCACAAATCTGAGAAGGTACTGAAGAAAGCTCAGATTTATCTGAAATGGTTTTGTGAGACGAGCTCTTCTTGCTCCTTCGAGTTTTTGTTCTAGGCTCACCCTTGCTGTTTTGATCCGAAATGCTTTGACTTGAGTATGAATCTGTGCTTCTTGGTCCTCTTGGTTTAACACTCATCTCCTGTGCAGAAATTGAATCAATACCTGGCTGAACATCACAGCTTACTTGATCACCTTTCTGAATACCAAGAGCATTCAACTGCTGCTGAGCTTCATTCGAAGGCATGCTTTCTTGCTTCATTGAACCAGTGGAAGCACCAAATGTCGATGGAGGGAAATAGCTGTGCTTAGCATTTTGAATAATGCTGGAAAATGATGATTGTTGACAGGCAATTGGACTCCCAAGGTTCTGGCCAGATTGATTGAGAAGCAGCAAAGCTAAGTCTGAGCTGGTCCCTGGCATTTGCTGCAAGTAACCAAAGGGACTTCCTTGTGCCCTTGGAATTGATGACATATTTACAGATCCAATTTGTAGGCCAGGAACTGCAATTGGAAAAAAGAACTTGTTTCAGCTTACTGCTTGATCGTTGATCCTAAAGAAATTTACACAATGGTAGAGAAGTACCTCCATAACTAGGAAGACATTGTCGCTTGGAATTCAATGGAGAAGAGAAAACCATGTTCTCTGGAGTTTCAATATCCCATAGACTAATTCTTTCAGGTCTTTCTCCATACCCATGTTCATCCCATTCTACCTGCAAGTTGCGCCATTTTGAGTTTGGCCATCGCATTGGGTCATAGTCACTAATTCCCACAATTGTACCTGTCCATCTGCAGTATAAAGCAGTTTAGTTTGAATGGTTATGGTGCAGAAGTACTCAACATACAGTAAGTTTAAATTTGATTCTACAAATTTCTAATTTAACTGGCACAGTTTACATTCAACCCAAAAAACATATTTTTTTTGAGGATGCATGAAAAGGTTTAATTTATTCTTTCTTCAAAGCTAAGGTTGAAGACACATTCCAGTAATATTTTGTTTTTGAACCTTAAAAGCATGTTCATTCACCTTGACACTAACATTAATTACAAATGATGCCGTTAAATTCTGAGCATATATATATAGAACCAATAAGAGAAAATGCTACCTACATCTACATACAAAGTGCAGAGAAGACAAACCTGCGCTTCATTGACTCTTCTGTCTCAAACATCATCTCGAATCTATTTCCGACTGATGGTTGCACATATGTGGCCTTATTGTACCTTGCAAGAGGAATCACAAATGGCGACGGGCTTGTCCTATAGAGATACCAAGAACAAATGAATGTAAATATGCCTACCAGAACAACATACTAAATAACAAGTCAAACGGCTGTATAAATTACATACCGAGGATTGTAATAGATAGTAAATGAGCCACCACTTGATGCTGCATGAGCTGCTGCAGCAAGAACACCTATGTGCATACTGTCAGTAGACAGGACCGATGATGACAAAGCCGGTTGTTGTCGGGTGGCCCGCCTAACACCCACAAGGAGCTGTGACTTCTCATCCCTGCACCAACATTTTTCTTTCATTGGCGGCTTTGCACTGTAGAAAATTTATCATGTGGCAGATTATGACATGCAAAGCTAATTTTAGACTGATGAAGTTCAGTTTTGCTATCATTGTGGAAGAGGCATCAGTTGTTGCTTTCACAATAGCATTGGCAAATATTAGAACAGATTGGTTCATAGATTGTAACAGCAGCATAGACCTTGAAAAAATATGACGTTTAAATTCATTTTGGTAAGTAACTAATACGAAAGGCAGCAAGTAACATACAAATACACATGGTATTTACTTCATTACAGCAACATAAAATTGAGTCAACGAAAGATTTTATATGGTAATCCACTATAACCCCTTGATATGATATCATTTGAGAAGCATTATATAAAATCTAAGAGATTTAATTTTTCAACAGTACCATTTGCCTTCGCTTAAGACAAAGTAGACTTACATGTTACTACTCAGTTTAAAATGCTAACCTGATAAATAAGACAGAGTCCCCAGCTTTAAGCCGTTTCGCCCCAACAAAAAGACTCCATCCAGTTGTTAGAAGATGACGCTTTGGCTGGCCTGAAAGGAACATCAAAGAAAGAAAGTCTTAGACAAGGGGACCAAAGATATCTTACAAATTTTTTATGCAAGAACTACGAAGACCAAGTCAGACAGTGTCCGACCCTACCACGATAAATGTGACGGAATGTCCACAAGTTATCATGCAAATCTCGAACGATAAGCTCTTGATTAGGAGGCTGCATTGAGTAATCCTGGGGGTTGAAAACATGGGTATGAGCTGAAGCTGAAAAAGAAAATAGTCAACTATGCAAAAAGTATGTTAGACAAGAATCTCGTACCAACTGCGGAAACAACTTCTCTGCAGATCTCCGTGGCACTGAGAAACCACCATGCGTACTGGTATCACTTGCAGTTAGATTTTTGCAGAAATATGCAGTGGGATGCTTGCTTTTGGTATAAGCACCTAGACTTGGAATTGGGAAGACGTCTGTTTCCTGGAATAGTCATCAGGATTAAAAAGTTCATCAATTTTAAGTTTCTCACATTTACTGGTGCTTTCTAAAGACAGAAAGCATGTTACAAGAGCACTTTATGTTGATAGCTACTAGAGACAAAACTGGTGTGCACTTTTGTATGAAAAGTCTCAAATTACATATTTTCAGGCCAAACTCTGAAGCTTATTATAAGCAATGCACCAATGCAGCATCGTTCACTTACCGAGTGTACTGGTTGCAGGGTCATCTGGGCATAAATCTCATCAGTTTCTTTGTCAGCCTGTGCAAGCCAAGCTGACTAATAAGGAATACTATAGGCATTACCCAAATATTAGGAACAGAACCAGTATCATTCACACTTACATGCAAAGTGATGTTGTGGACTTGGCATAGCAGTTGCGACGACAGACTCGGGTAGTTTGGGATCCGAGAATTCGGTATCTTTTTAGTGGTAGCAGCAACCTGCAAGAGAACAGCTTCAGCATCGAGAGTTCGAAGAGTGATCACTTCTGGAGTTAAGCTCATCAGCGAGCATTCTATGGATAAGGTAAGGGGATTCAACAGCAAAGACTGAATGTTTGCGTCTTAATCCAGAGTATGCAGGGCAGCATGTCAAGCACAGAAAACACAGAAGCTAATGATAATACTGCTCGAAGTATATTCAGAATCATCGTTTCAGAAAAGGACATTCAGAATCCATGGATTCGAACCTGCTCGCTGTGCCCCTGGGGGAAGTAGTAGACGAGGCTCCCCCGCTGAGGCAAGCACACCAGCGGCCCCGCGCACGCGTGCCACAGCTCGGAGTTGATCACCTTCTTCGCGCCTGACGGAAAGCAAGCAGTCAAGCACCGGGGAACAAAGAACTCGCATCACGCCAAGGCGCGACAAAGAAAATGTAGAATTCTGCATGAGCAATCAGCACTCACCCTGCGTCTCTCCCATGAGCTGCATTTCGTCGAGCAGCGCCGCCGCGTTCCTCAGGACACCCGACGTGGGCTTCTCCTGCGCGGACGCCATCATCTCCAGAGGCGCTGACGCACCAGACAGAAGCTGAAAAAAGAAAACCGCGGTCTTCTTGATGCCAAGACGAGACGCCAACGAATCCAATCTCGGTTCCTCCCAGCAGCTTACGCACTCACTCGATCATTGATGGCTGAGAACTCTACCACGCCTGCATGCCACTGTGAGAGAGGACGAGCGTGTTAAATGGACAACCAAGCTGTTGCTGTTGGCGAGCAGCAGGCAAAGAGGAGGGGAAGTAAAAGGCCAGGTGAAGAAGATGGCCCCAACCCACCCAAACGCATTCGCAGTCCTACTAGCTGCTAGCGATGGAAGCTAGGTGTGGGGTTGGGTCCATATGGCGAGACCACCAGGACCCGGCCTTTTTCCCAAGAAAGCAGGCGGCTTTTGTGTCCTCACGCCACGCCGCAGCGCGTGCCATGCCATGCCCTCCTACGAATACGAGGCAGTAGGAGTAAAGCCCAGCAGGGGGCACAGGGCTAGGCCTACCGCCTACGAATGCGCAGAGTAGTGGAATGGCGAAAAGAATCTCGGTCATCAGCTAGGCTCTTCTAGCTACGTGCGTGCGTGCTCGAATGAGATCGGCGGCGTGCACGCCACTTGGCGCCCGGCTCCTGCCCGATGTGCTGAGATGAGAGCCCCGTCGTCGCGAACCTGGAACGCATCGGCGTCAAGCGAACCTAGAACGCATCGGCGCCAAGGTAGCTGAAGCATGGGCGGCCGGCCTCCCGGAGACCCGGAAGACAAACTTGTAGCTCTTCCCTTTCCCAACGCGCGGTCAATGGCAGCAAGCAAGCATGGGCGCATGGCCTCAGGAACGGCAATGCAGAGTGAGCAAAGGCAGAGCTTTGCTCCCAAGCGGCCGTGACGCATCAAGGACCGCTGCATTGTCCGTTCCGTCGAATTCAAAACCAGCAAACAAAAACTATGAGAAAGGAAGATGGCTCTACCCATTATCAGGTGGAGGACGAAACCAAACCGGGAAAGTGACAAGGGAGTGCGTGTGATGTGTGAGAGAAAGATGAGCGGGATCCGGGGGAGAGCGATGACAAGAACGGAAACCGCACCTCGTCTTGTCTCCTCGGCTGGGACTGGGAGTGGGAGGGAGAGCGAGCGCCACACGAAAGGCAGCACAATGCCAAGGCTGGTTGGTCTTGAACTGTGAAGAGCGAAGGCAAGGCAACCAGCGTCGTCGTCGTCCAGCGAAGGCGAGGAACTGAAGCCCCGGCTCCAGGCCCCGATAAATAAGCCAAGCACCAAGGCCAAGCAAGCGCTGTGCCTCTGGTAAAAGGGGACGGGCAAAGCGAGCGGGGGAAGAGAGATGGGGCAGAGGCGATCGAGCCCGTGGCACGCCACGGCACGCCGGGCGCCGGAGCACGCGGGCTATAGGACTTGAGGACTTGGATAGGACCGTGGACTGACTGATGGTGGCGGCGTAGTGTGAACAGTGGACGACGCAGCAGCTGTAGCAGCAAGGTGGTGCGTGTCCGGTGCGTATGGCGTGGCGTAGGGCTCGGGGGGCTCTGGGGCCGTAGCTGGCTAGCTAGCTAGACGGGGCGGCAATGATACCATCGTGTACGCGCGCGGGGCGGAGCGGACGTGCTCGCCTTTCCTCTCGTCCCGTGCCTTTTTTCTGCCTGTTGCGTTCCTCGCGATCTCTCACCTCTGCGAACTGCGATGACTGCTCGAGTGGCGAGTAGTGGTGAGTGGTGACCGCGCGCGCGGCTTTGGGCTAAAGATGCCGACCTTTCGAGGGGGCGATGCTATGATGCCTCATTTGCGCAGGCATGCTTTGCTGCCTGCCGATGCCGATGCCAGCCAGTCGAGCCGGCGAGCGTGTCCTCGGTCCTCCTGTGCCCTGCGCCGCATGCCTTTGCGTCTCTGCCCCGTCTTGACCCTTCTTCCCCCACATGTCAGTCAGCTACTAGGCGCGCGCAGCGGCAGACGGGGAGAGCCGGAGAGAGCAGTGCGCGCGCGTACGGCGGCGTGCCTACGCGTGCTGCCAAGCACGACGCGCCACGCCACGGCCACGCCCTCGCGTCGCGTCGCGCGGTCGAGGTGGTGGTGGATGGGATAGGACTATGGGAGAGTCGTCAGCCATGGCTGCAGTCGTGCGTGGGTGGATCCGCCATGCCCGGATCCATCCATTCCTTGAGCAGGCCGACGCGACGCACGCGGCGACTACGTACGGGGGTGGCAGCCTTGACGCAGGGGAGAGACGACGAAGACGGGAGAGGCCGCGGCAGGCCAGCGGCGCACGGCACGGAAGCACGGAGACGACCCCGGCGTACGTGTCGGTCCTGGGCGTGGACCGCTACACCCCGCGGCGACTGATCGATGGGGAGAGGACGCCGGAGGCCGGACCGAGGTCACCTCCTGTTCAGTCGTGGCTGACGCAGCGCCGCGGCGCAGGCTGCGTACGTCGTCGTGACTCGTGACCGTGCCAATGTACACACGCACGCAGGCATCATGCTGCATGCACATTGTGCGTACTAGTATAGGGTATCCAGCAGGTCGGGGCGTGTACGTACTCTCGTAGGACGTACTCCTACTGTACAAGAATACATGATGCTACTCCTCCGTCTTTCGCCTCGAAATTCTAAAACGGACCGGACCAATGGATGGATCATAATGAGATTCGCGAGAGTGAAGAGCTGCTCTTTCCGCTGTGTCCGATAAAAAGTCGCTTTTTCACCTCACTTCCCATCGTCCCCAGGCCATGAGGATCAACATGAGGAATCATCGCTGTACGTGGTGCCTGGCCTGCCTCCCTGGCGATCTCGTAAGAGGGAGCAATGGCGATGCGAATGAATGCTTCGGCAGTTCGGCCCCAAATCATTCCGTTTCGTCACACTTTGAGCCACAGCCGTCAGTGTGGTTCACAAGGCGAAAGCGGCGAAAAAAGGGCCCTCTAGCTTTGCTAGCTCGCCAATTCGCAAAAGGCGTGTGTGATTGCTGGCATGCGGCCTTGTTTAGATTGGAAATCTTTTTGCAATTCGAACATCGTAACAATTTCGTTTGTATTTGACAAATATTATCCTATTATGGATTAATTAGGCTTAAAAGATTTGTCTTGTTTGGCTGGCATTTCTGCCGTGTATGGAGCTTCGGCTCAGTTTGGAACCTAAGTTCTGTGAACTCACTTAAGCGATCAAAACCTGGGACGTGAACCGCCAGTTTGGCTTTTGCAATAAAAGCCGGGGAAACCTTTTCTCTAAAAAAATTGTCTTGTGATTTATAATTAAACTATTTAATTAGTTATTTTTTATCTAGATTCTTTTGCTCAATGTATGTGTCCCAAGATTGATATGACGGAGAAAGAGTGTAAAAATTTAGAATTTTTCATGGATCTAAACAAATCATTTGCAATGCATGACTGCAAGCACAGGTCTACTGGTCCACTACACGGCAGCAGTGAGATTTCTCTTGCACATTGAAAGATCACATGCAATGCAACCAAACCATCTAATCTAATCCGAAAAGAGATCATGTGCCTGAATCGATAACATGAGCCGACGAATGAGGTTCACAGCAAAACCTGATGGTCAAGACTCGAGAGCGCCTTTTTTTGACTCGGGCGTGCACCCTGTACGGTCCGGGGCGTCTCGGCGTGCCACCGGCGCGTGACTCTCGAGTGCATGCGTTTTCAACGACGCCAAGCCTTTTTCGCCTTTTACGCGTGTGGGGAAAAAAAGAGTTGACAATGCTACTGCTAGTCGTAGAATAAGTACCCCTGATCTATCACAAACCACTTTCTAAATATGTAAAAGGAGGAGATGGACGTAATCGATGCCTGCAATCATCAATATTCCTTCATCAGTCCTACTAAACCAGCCTTGCTGCTGCCTTTTGAACCAGCTTTGGGTTCATCAAACCGTGAAAAATTCGATCGGGTGATGAACTTGGGCTTTTGTTACTTTTTTACACAGCATTAGTTTTTGGTTCAGTCATGTTTTTGTCTGCTCCGGTGCTTTTCAGGTCAGGTCATTCCAAAAACTGTGCTCGTACACTATATATAGTAGTTTTGAATTTTGCCCGTTTATTTTGGATCTGTCTACCTATCTGTCAAGTGAAATCTTGCTTATTTTCACTCGAGTGAAAATAGAGAAGATTTCACTCGAATTTTGCCAAGGAGCAAATTCGAGTGACAAAACTAGAAGTTCACTCGAATTTTGAAAAGCCAGAAATTTGAAAATGAAGCAGATTTTTTCTATAAAGGAAAGATTTGAAAAGGGTCTAAAAAATTGCAAAAAAAATCCTGAATATTTTTAAAAATGAAGCAGATTTTTTCTACAAAGGAAAGATTTGAAAAGGGTCTAAAACATTGAAAACCAAATTCTGAATATTTTTAAAAATTAAACAGATTTTTTCTATAAAGGGAAGATTTGAAAAGGGTCTAAAACATTGAAAACCAAATTCTGAATATTAGAAGATTAAGAAAATAGAAGAAACACAAAAAAATGAAACATATTTTAGAAAAATAAAGGGAACCAAAATTTACACAACTTTAATAGCAAATTTATATTAACAAGAACAATGTATATTCAATATAAACACCTTGTAAATAAATCTGAAAACTCATAAACTGAAGCTCTAAACAGTCCATGTGTTTATGATGAAATGTTAAGCTGCCTGATCTGAAGTTCTGAACTCAAGGAACAAAACACTTCGACATGTTAAGCATTGGCAATCAAATTACATGTGGCATACTTAATGAAATCTCTGACATATGGCAGTTGCGCCTTGAGTATACAGACACACACTAATTCTTCATGCATCTTTCATTGCCCCTATTAAATGACACCATGGAATTCTGAACTCCTTCCTCTCGGCAACTCAAGTTTGACAAAAATCTCAATTCACATCAGAAGAAAGGGAACCGAAATTTACACAAATTTAATACCAAATTTACATCAACAAAAACAATGTAAATTCAATATAAACACCTTGTAAATAAATCTGAAAACTCATAAACTGAAGCTCTAAGCTACAATGACCAACTGAATAAAGGCAAAATATACTGTGCATTAGACCAGTCCAAAGAAGAACACATACCCCTTGCTATATTGTTCAATAGTGCAACTATGTGCACTCTAAGTGTGTTTACCCTCCTAGTAACCAAACTTAAGTCTTACGCGAAAATTATAAAGTCTTATGTCTGAAAAAAGGAATTTACAGCACCAAATAGAATAATTTACATTAATAAAAATAATGTAAAAACAATAAATCTAGGGTGTAAATTAAAAATGAATGATGAAATGTATCGAGATGGGAAGGGAGAAAAAGGAAGATGCCCATAGAGCCCAAAAAAGAATGGGCATCTGTCTTAAGACTGAAAAGACACATGCCCAATAAAAGACCCAATAGAAATAAAAGGCCAAGAGGAAAAAAAGGTGACAAACTAAAGGCCCAACAAAAAAAAAAACGACCAAACCAATATCAAAAGGCCCATGAAAGGGCAAAGAAGGAAGAACAAATACCAAATTCAATTGAATTTACAACACCAAATTCAATCGAATAAAGCATCAGAAATGCAGAGATTAGCCCAAGGAAGTAGAATTCATTTATCTTTCCCTACTCTTTTCAGATCAATCAGTAACTAGCACTCCCAAATGCCCCAACGAAATTCCAGATCTGATTTGGTAGCCCAACCCATATCATGTGCAAAAATTGAATTCATAGAAATTAAGATACAATAGGAAAACATTAGAGGAACAAATCAATATATGCTTTCCATTTGCATTAAGACAATGAAAAATCAACATGCAGATAGACCACACAAGGTTCAAATATACATAACAAAATTGACCTCATTAATCTGATGAGGCCTGAATGTCTCACAAAAACTACTGCTCGTGCCTCCAATTTTCAATGATAGCTTCAGCCCCAGGCTTACACACCTACTCCTTACAGTGAATCGTAAGCAGAATGCAGAAATAACAGAAACATTCAAGCATCCGTGAACACCAGTTCAACTAGGCTCTATATGTTCTAGCTATTAAACCAGATGTACACCAAACAACATGGACAAAGCAGACACAAAGCAGCAGGGTATACATGCTCAAATAGTAGCAACCACATGTTTCAAGCATACACATGAGAATTCACTAAATTGCCCATCAAAATTGCTGGTGCATATCGGATAGATCAGCACATTCAGTATCATGTCTCAACCTTTGCCTCAATTCCGCAATAACGGGCGGATAAACAAACTACACGAGATCCATCCATCAAACTAGAAGAAATATGACCCAATCATGAACCCTGGTTCATCACCTCAGTCGCATATGTGGCCAAACAAAAATCCAAGGAAACAAGACGAGATCCATTTGTCCGTCAAAAATTAGAAACGAGATGAGAGCAGAAGGGGGAAACTCTTACCTTGATGGCCGCATTCGCCAGCGTCGTCGCTTAGATTTCCTGGATGAAGAACGACGATAAAATGAAGCCAAATGGCAAAACCTAGCTTTAAAACAAGCAGATTTCTATTATGAAGGGAAAATTGGAAGACACTTTAAAACAAGTGCAAAAAATTCTGAATATTTTCAAATGAAACAGATTTTTTATTATGAAGGGAATATTTGACAACACTTTAAAACGATTGCAAAAAAATTCTGAATATTTTCAAATTAAAGAAATTTAGGAAAAATAAAACTAAAATGAAAATATTACATACAAATGATCATGGAAACCTAAGTTTGTTAGAGAACCAAAATTTATACCACTTGAAAAACAAATTTACATTAACAAGAACAATGTAAATTCAATATAAACACCTGTAATAAACTCGCGAACTTATAAACTGAAGTTCTAACCTTCAGTAGCCAGTTCAGAGCAAGGTTAATGTACTGATAACTCCATTTTGCATGATGAAAATTAAGAGAAATTAAGCAAACTTGAAAATTGGCATAGAACTAAAGGTCTTGAACCAACAATGGCAAATAATACTGCATTGGAGACCACATACTAGCTAAATTGTTCAATAGTAGAACTTTGTGCAGTGAGTGTGCTTTCCCTCCTAGTAACAAAACTTAAGTCTTATGTCTGAAAAGTGGAATTTACACCACTCAATGGTAGAATTTACATTAACAAGAACAATGTAAAAACAATAAATCAAAGGTGTAATTTAATCTGAATGATGACATTTCAAAGCAATCTCATATATTAAGACAACACCAGATATTACAAAACACAAGCACACTTAATTTAACACAAATTCTAGGAAAAAAACATGAACTTGAGCTTCTCCTAATACTCTTCCTCCAAGCTAGCAACTCCTAAACCTATTAGCAGAAATGACAAGTGTTAAGGACCAAACAATGTTTACAAATAGCTTAGCAACAAAAAACACCTAAAAAGCTGACCAATCATACTACTAACCTTTTATTGATTAGTAGAATGTTTGGATCCAACACCTGCAAGTAGTGAAAGTTTAGGCTCCACACATTAAACAAACTCTCGCCGAACATTACACAACCCGATGAAAATTCAAATATCGAAATACAACTCACAAAATCGAGATATGCTTCCCCCATTCTTATCCTCTTATTAGGACAAAAAGCCTGAAAATAAAAACACAAAAAAGGAGAAAAACATTTTCATCTCCAACTTACACAAAAAATCAGGAACATAGAAATATAAACAAGCTGACCTAAAGAAAATCAAGGATGTTAGGGTGCTTCAATGTGGTCATGTTGTGGTCCCTGTGATACAATGACCACCAGCATAGATCCATGGCCACACCAATATATAAAACTTAGTATCGAGAACATAATAAAAAAATAAGACCTACAACCAATGACAAAGGAAGAAACAAATGCTTTCGTATGTTCATGTTCACCATCAGAACATATATCAGCAACTCAACGCCTTTTTGTATGCCTTGAAGCCATCTAAGAACAGAAAAGGCATAAAAATATCTGTGAAGAAAATAAACATACATAACTCACTATGGAGTATCTGATTTCATATTCTCAATACACAGAACTAAAAACTAAAGACAACATAACAGAGAAGAAAATATCAGAATAATGAAAACAAACTTGGCATCATTGCATACAACTATAAGCATCAATCAATCAACGAAGTAAACATAAGCCAGCTTAAGTTGAAATCGAACTTAACTATAGCAGAGCCAGTAAATGCACAGACATATTAGAGTTTCAAATTAGAGACCAATAAAACAGATCTAGGGGTTAAAAAATTAACTCTTAATAGTTTCACATCAATCACATTGCCTAACAACCATATACATGCAGAATTGCAGTAGTAAAAAGCGTGGAGGGAGGAGCAGCAAGTGCCCAAGTTCACCTCCACTACCCCTCCAATACTGAAACTAAAAATAAAGACTGAACCTCAATCAAGACTGAAACAAGCATTAGATACTGGCATACTGCTGCACGCCGGGAAAATGGATTCCAAAATTAACCCAAACATCATATTCAGACATGGCTACATCCATCTCTCCCAAAAAGCAGAGCACCTCTGCTAGCGACCCAGCCCCGTGTCGAACCTTGGATCAAAAAAAGTTTTGCCTAAACTTCAAACAACACAAACCACGCATGGTCGGCATACTAAAAATAGCCACCTGAACAACATCACCTCAACCGGCGGCCTCCCAAATCTCACTGCTCACATGGAACCACACATCAACCGGCGTACCAAAAATAGCCGGCCCGAACAAGATCACTTCAACCAGCGGCCTCTCAAATCCCACACCTCACATAGAACCACACATCGTCGCCGACGCTCCCCGAGATCCGGTCCGACGACGGCCGCTCCCTTCGGCGACAGAGACCCTCCTCCCGACCGTTGACGAAGCTCCTCCCCGTCCGACGCGGCCACTCCACCAAGCAGCGCCGCCGTCCACCGTAGAGCAACTAAACTAGCCTGCGAGTGGAATAGACGCATCGCTCTATGAAAACGAAGCATAATGGAACCGAATCGAGGAGAAGACGAAGAAATCCCAAACCCTAGCTCGTCGCCATGGCGTCGCCTCTCTCAGCTCCAGGAAGAAGAAGAGACGAGAAGGAACGGGAAATGAAGAGGCGGACGCGAAGCGGGATTCCATTCTAGCGAATAATAAGCGCGAGTCCCAAAATTGAACAGTGCCCGGTGCCGACACCGTGGACCCACATGTCATACACATGCCTGAGACAAACGAAGTGAACGGGCCAGATCGAGTCAAGCAGAGATCGGACGGCTGCAAATTCGAGTGAAAATAAACAACAATTCACTTGAGTGAGAAAAAGATTTATCCTTTATTTTCGCAAGGCAAGACAAAAACACACGGCCAGAGACAGTCTCCTGATGAGTCAGTCCGTCGTCGACACGTCGTCGAGTCGAGTCGAGCAGTGCGGGCAGGGACCAGGCGTCCAGGCCAGGCCGCACCTCGGGGCAGACCGAATCCGATTACGATCCCTGTTTGCTGTTCAGCGCCTTGTCTCGGGCAGGAAGCTGCCGAGCTCCTCCGCCCGTCCTGCTCCTGCTCGAGTCCGGCCGCCGAGACTGCGAGAGCCGGTGCTCCTCCTTGTCCCTGCACGGCTGCTGCACTGCACACACACGGGCACACGACGACGCCTACTGTACGTGCCAGTACCAGAGCGCCCGGGTCGTCGCGTTGCGCGTCACCAAGGCCGCGACGCGCCAAGGCGTGACGAGGCCTCTCAGCCTCTCATCCGTACAGGCAGCAGGTTGACAGCACGGCTCGACTGCAGCAAACGCTTCCACGTTCCGGCCGGCCGCGCCTGCGCCCGACGAGACGTCCATCCGTCCGCGGCCGCGGACGCCAGGGACCTCAAGCTCTCCTCGGCCGCTACCGCAAATGGAGCCACCGCGGCCTGCGCCTTTTGGGACGGCGCCAAGGATGGTCATGGACAAGGACGCGACGCTCCGGTCACCTGCTGGGCTGAGCTGACGACCGCTCAGGTGCTCCTGCCGGAGCGCAAGCAGCCACAGCCAGGCACACAGGAGGCGGCAGTGCTCCAGATGGCAGCTCTTCGTCCCCGGCGACGCTGCCCTCCCTCGCTGCAGCTGCATGCCATGCCACGGCCAGGCACAGGAGGCGGGCTCCAGATGGCAGTTCTTCGTCCCCGGCGACGCTGCCTCCTCCATCGTTGCATCTGCATGTCATGCCGCGGCAGGCGGCAGCGAGGCCGCTGGCCACGGCCAGGAGGCAGGAGCCCACGGGGGGGCGACGGGACGGGACGGGAAGACGTGGGGTGGGGCCGGGGTGGAGGGCGTAGCGGGAGGCAGAATCCCGGGAATGTCGTGGCCGGCGACCGCGCCATGACCCACGACGGGGGACAGGACGTGTCGCATGACGTCACGCGGGGCCAGAGGAGTGGAGGGGAATCAAAAGCAGCAGCAGCCAGGACAACAGCAGCAGCTCCCTAGTAATCATACAAACGGTTGCTTTTATTTTTCCACGCCTCGGCCTTCGCCAAGACCGAAACAGTGTGCGCATGGCTGCGAAATGCTCATCATGTAGAATCCACCACTGTAGTACTGTAGCAGCGAATGTTTTGGTAGCCGGATCCGTCCTAAATTATCAGATTTTAAAGTTAACCACTGCGTATATCTACTAGTACTCATACATTAGTGTATAGTTTACGGGGTACAAAAAGGGGTGGTGTTAGGCTCCGCTGGGTGGAAATAACGACGCCCTCTCACCACCTCTCACGCCCTTTGTCTTTCTTCTTCATTTACGTGTTCCTTCGGCCTTCTTCTTCTTTCCTTCTTCACTGTTCATGCGATCAAGCGCCACCCGCTGCCTTGGCTTCCACCACGCAGCCGCGGGCACCCCTTCCTTCTCCGACGAACCCTAACCCCCATGGCATCCACCCTCTTCCCCTTCCACCCCCATTCTCGTCACAGCCGCCATCGCCATGCTCGCCCCCGTCCTACACCTGGCCTAGCCGCCGTCTCCCGCCGCCAAGGCACCCTAAGCCACCCGCCTACAACCCCACCGCCTGTCTTCCCTTCCTCTCCCCCCGGCCGACCGAACATTTCTATAGCCACTGGAGATGGAGACATAGGGGGTAGGTGGCCGCCGGAGATGGAGACGAGGGTGGCACCGGCAAGCTCGGGTGGGCGCGTCGAAGAGGTAGACGAGGGCAGCGCCGATGAGGTTGGACGCGCGCTCGGTGTGGGCTTGGACCACACTAGGCCAAATTGCTCGCAAGATGAGGAAGAAGAACAGTGTCGTGCGAGAGAGGAGGGGCTGAGCCGTCCGAACATTGTCTCCAACAAGTAGTACATTAATGCAATTTGAGTGTGGGTGGGCTCGAGGCTACAGATATTTTGTAACGCCCAACTCTTTGTATTCATAGTTTGAGACTATTTTGCTTAACACAAAAGCGCGTAAATCTTTTACGTGATCAAGAGAAAAACGTTGGTTTATAGTATGGTTTCCACTTTGGGTGTGAGTTGAAGATTGCAAGAAGAGGAATGCAAGCCGTGTGGCATGCATGACCAGTGTAGACCGTGGGTCGAACTACTGCGCCTAGGGCAGCGCACGCTAGTAGTAGTAGACTAGTAGCTAGTGTTGTGATGCATATGGTGCATGCAACGCGATGCGCGGTGCAAAAGTGCATGCGTTTCCGTGGCGAAGAGTGAGCGATCGAGCTCTGAGGCAAGTGGCGGCGCGTGCATGCGTGCTCAGCTCGATCGTGCATGTTGGAGATCGATCGCCGTCTTTCCTTCGTGTGTGCTACTACAGTACCACTACTACACTTTTATTGAAAGCCCCGGTGCCTTTCATATGCTCCGTCGTCTCGTCAAAAGATGGCACGATCCATGGACAACTTTGATGAACATACGTCAAATTGCGGCCTAGGCCATGCATCCTCATGATTCGTTGGTAGCTAGCACAGGCCACAGGCTAGAGAGCGACCGCCTAAACCGACGACAGCTCGAAAAGGCATTGTGTCTCTTCGCTGTGTGTACTGCAACGTTGTACCAATCAAGCATATAGATAAGCAAAAATGTTTGCACAAAATTGAATTTCATAGGGACCCCCTTTTTAATGAGAGTTTCATAAGAATTTTATGGCCACTATAGTATTTATGAAGAAAGTCATGATTAGAGTTTTATGAGAGTATAAAGAGAGTTTCGTGGCACTATTTCCAGGTTTTATGAGAACCCAATATCTTGTATTACACAAATTATTTGTGATTTTTTTTTGTTATGAAACAGAGACATTTAGAGTCTCGGATACTCTGTTTCCTGTAATCAAGTTCGTTTGGGTGGGATAGATATTTTGTTATTAGATTTTTGTAATATATGTTCTCATCGGATCCATCTGTTTGATTCATAGCCAAAATTTACCATGCCAATATTTTAGCAAGCCAAAATTAGGGCAAAGAAATTGCCATAGAATTGGCAAGCCAATATGTTAGCAAGTTTTGGTAGCCAACCAAATACTAGCCAAAATCATGACTTGCCAAATCATTGGCGTGGCAATTTTTTTTAACCAACCAATCCCTTAGATAAACAGTGTGTTGTTAGTAAAAGGATTCAAGGTAGATTTCCAAAGATCCACGCAAAAGGAGAGGGAAAAGAGCATACTAGTAGTTCAGACTGAATACGACCAAACTAACAAGTCCAACCAAAATGATTCTGGCATGCAAAGGATTCTCACCGTCACCGAGCTTATTGCCTGGCTGAACCACTGTACGACGGAGAATCTTGCTACTAGTATAACTTTCACATGGAGAAGAGTAAAAAGTGTGAGCCGCCGCGGCACACGGCATGCATGGAGAACAAGTACTAACCAAAGTCGGGGGCACATTATCCCCGGGCGCGTCACCGCTAATGATGAGCTTTAAGCCCAAGCCCTGAGCTCCAACCATTTTGTCACCCGGAAAGACGCGCCGCTTGCACAGGGGAATATACGTAGACAAGGCGCAGCATGGCAGTAGCAGCTGCTAAACCCTGGAATCTCGGACATGATTAAGCTGCCAGGCCGCTTTGCGACGCTTTCAGTTCGGATTTGACAGGGGCCTATACTATATCGTACCGTACTCCATATGCCTACGGTTCGTCATGGTGGAAACTGGTACCAGTACTAGTACATTACTCCACGTCGGAGTATTTCGTTACCTTCGTGCTTGGTCCACGTCGGAGAGAGACATTTGCAAGGCCACGGATTTTTCAGAGACGAGACGAAACGGGAAAGCAAATTAGGGAACGACCGAACGGGTTGCCAAAGCCCAAAGTGAAGGAGTGGAAGCGACGGCGGGCAGAAAAGGCCGGCCACTTTGCTTGTTGGCTTTGCTGGCGACCGGCGCGGCGGCGCCCCGTTCGTCCTTCCCATTTGCGGTTTCGCTCCGTTTTGCCCATGGGAATCCAGGACGAGACGACGGTGCCTGTGGCTGCGATGCGACTGCGACGTGGGGGCATGGGCCACCCGTGGACGCGTGCTCCGTTGTCGCCACAAGACATGCAGTGCAATGCGGTGCGCCTGCCCAGAGCCGGCCTCGTAGTCCGCGCGCGCGCGCGCGGCCACGGCGAGACCGCGAGAGCCGAGCGGAGCTGGACGGGATGGAATGATCGGTCCATTGGTCCTTGCGGTGTCCGATCCTGGCGCGGGGGCCGAGGAGCACGCGCGCTCCTGTGTACGGCGGGGAAAGGCGGAGCGGAGCACCGGTGGGCGGCCGGGCCGGTTCGATCCATCGATGGCGTTGGCGGCCTGGGCTCTAGGGCCATCATGCTGGGCTTCGAGGTCCTGCTGGTGGCGTGGCATGGATGGATGGGACGCCCGCTTTTGGGGTCATTTTCTCGCTCGTGACCGAACTTCTCCTTCCTCCTCCGTGCTTTTGGTCCAAGTCAGCCGATCAGGGAATGCCCTTGTTACGGACACTGTTTCTGTGTTTCAGGCTCACACAAGCCACAAGTGACATCTTTTCGACCCCTATACATACTTACTGCTGGTGGGTCACTGCTGCTGTACACGTAACTCGGTACAGTTTTATACTGCTAGTGCCGGTACTGTTCTCTTCTTCCTTTTCTTCGCTGACGAAGCCTGAACAAAACATCTGCACGCGTAATGAGGGAACTGTGGTGTCCAGTTTTGTATGTATGCTACTGTATATACGAGCCCGCTCGTTGTTATTCGTACCTCGTATACAGTATAGGTGTCTTCCTGCCGGCTCGAGGAGCGTCTCTAGCCTGTGCCTAGCGCGTTCACAGTAGCTGCTCATGCCATGACTGGCGTACAGTGCCGTTAAATGGAGCAGAAACACATAGTAGCCAGGAGCGCTATGGGCCTGTGACTTTTTTTAGCAGAATGGGCCTGTGACTTGTGACTTGTGTCCAGTGTAACAGGGAGGTCCATAGCCCATGGCCACCGGCGAACAGAAACCTTGGTGGATCAAAGATGGGCCTTTGGGCTCGTACCGCGATATCGACCAAGATACGACGAATGACCGAGCGTCTTCCTCTTCGAATCACGAGGAATTCCAATTCTCTGCTAAAGGAAAAAAAAAAAAAAGAAGAGGAATTCCAATCCAAATCACGAACAAACAATACAACACGAGTCCAGACTGGTCAACGCCATGTACTGCTAAGTGCTATTACACCTCGCTGTGGCAAGTGTTCACGGATGATCCAACCAGACCGCCATCGTCGTCCACGTTTACACTCGCACTGGCAAGCTCCCATGCCTCGAGCTTGGGCACCTTCACTGCATCTGATCCATTGTTGAACACGTACAGGTGGCTGCTGCCTGTTGCGACGTGCTCGGGGTACACTCTGGCCGTCATGCACGTCCTCCCTCCGCCGCCAAAGCTCTCGACGATTGAGTGATCGATCTGTACATACCACAAGGCACGAGCATAAGTCCATCATGACTACATTCTAGGAGAGGAATGCTAAACAACAGTGCCAAGTAAGCTCACCAATGTTCTCAACGATACGCTCATGTCTTTCTCGATGTCCACGTTCACGAACCCTCCGTGCGTTGGCTTGTACACGCCTGCCTTCGTTGAAGACCTACATACATTTGAGGTTCACAGATTGGCAGATTCAATTCATTGGCATGTGCATGTCATGTTCAGTCGGCAAAGAATTGCTCAGTTTGTGTACCTGGTGAGGTCTGTGCACATGAGAACAGCGTACTCGTGCAGGAGCCTGAACACCCTGAAGAACACGGCGGTGTGCTCGCGCAGGTCGCCGGAGGCCATCACCAGCAGCCCGAACGGGCCGACGCCGCCCCGCACGGCGGAGCCCATCTCCCGGCACAGCGCGTCGGGGTCAGCCAGCCGGCTGGGATCAAGGCTTTCGGCGCGATCAAGGCTCGGGATCGCGAACACCATGTCCACGTCCGCCTGCGAGCTCACGATGCCCGTGATCTCGCGCAGCCCGCCGGCGGGATCCACCTCTGAGCCCTGTGGCAGCGGCGCCGCGCGCCTCGTCCTCAGCGTCTCGATCTCCTCCACGGGCCACTGCACCAGCTGCTTCCCGCCGCCGTCCAGCCACAGCGCCCGCGGGAACGACTGGAGGCCGGACCAGCCCCGGGCGACGTCGTCGGCCTCGCTGTCGGACTCGTTCACCCACGCCCACAGCACCCGCCGGCTCCTGCGCGCGTCGAAGAACGTCTTGGACGCGTACAGGTGTCCGTGGTCGATCCTCCGCCAGCTCCGGTAGTCGCCGTCCTCGTCCGGCGTGAACGTGTCCGCGGCGTCGTCGTACGTGCCGACCGCGTAGTAGTCCTCTAGCGTGTCCGCCGGCATGCTCACCTTGAGGACGTGCCGCACGCCCGCGCCGCGCGCCGACGTATCCAGCCCCTCCTCCGCGCCGCCGCGCGCCGCCACGGGAAACAGGTCCGGGCACTCGGCCATCACGGCGTCCCGCGACGCGTGCAGCGGCGCGGCGCGCCGCTCCCAGCGCAGGAAGTCGGCGCTGCGGTACACGAGCGTGGCGCCCACGCCGTCGGCCACCGCGGAGATGGCGAACCGCCACAGCCCGTCCCGGCCCAGCCACGCCGTGGTGGGGTCACGGAAGTCGTTCGCCGAGACGTCGGCGGGGAGCGGGACAACGGGGTTGTAGGCGGGCTTGACCCACTCGCGGAGGAGCGGGTCACGCGGGTTCTTGGGGAACGCGATGTTCTGCACCTGCCGCCGGTCCGCGTCGATGCCGGAGTAGAGGATCACCGGCGTGCCGTCCGGAAGGATGGTGACAGACCCTGACGCGCAGCCTCTGGTGTCGAACGGCGCCGTCGGGTCCAGCGCGTTGCCGAGGGCCGCCCAGTTCACGAGGTCGCCGGAGACGGAGTGGCCCCAGGAGAGGTTGCCGATGTCCCAGAGCGCGCCGTGCGGGTTGTACTGGTAGAACAGGTGGTACATGCCGTTGTAGTACACCGGCCCTGTTGGTCAACGAGGCCTTAGCGACCATGGAGCCAGGAAAGAACAGAGTAGGAACCAGAAGAAGAACACGTACCATTAGGATCTGTAAGCTCGCGTCGTGACCGCCATGAATTTCCATCGAGAGAGGAGAGGTTCCACAGCCGTATTAAGAGAGAGTTCACTGAAATCGAACTGTGGCTGAACTATAATTCATAGAAAGGGTATTTCAAAAGTTACCGTTCTGCCAGTTCTTGGCGGGCTGAAAGTGAAACGCCGTTCTGACATGGTCCTGCGTCCTCGCGACACAAATCGATGATGGGGAAGACGAAGAGGGGAGAAGAAGGCAGATCAAGAACACCGCGATGGCGCGTGTAGCAAGGGGAAGTGCTGCCATTGGCCAGCTGCTGGTGAGTGTGAGAGAGCAAATGGTTGGCGTTGTTGCAAAATGTTTCTTCTGCTGCTTTAATTTTTTTTTTTTTCAAACCACTTGAAATCGACAGGCACAGCCCTCCTAAGTCATCATCTCTAGTTTAGTTTATGACTTGCCACCATGTGCAGGATGTTTAACTAAGCAATAATGACAACTGGTCTTACATCAGATTCCTATGTAAGCATCTTGATCAGATCCAGTCAGATGCAAGGTTATTCAACATTTTGTAGGACCCACTGCACTTAGCTTTAGACCAAAACCGCCGCTTGGCAATTACAAATAGAACTAGAAGAAAGAGAGTTGCTATACATCATACTAACATTTGTAATATGTGCCTGAGCTCTCAGGCGACAAGTACATGACACGATTTACTACTTTGGTGCTGAGCTCACGAAAGCAAGAAGGATGCATATGACCTTTGTCCATCAAACGTCGCCTAAAATTTTGTAAGAAACCAGACACCTGCATTATAGCAATTCCCTTAATTATTATTAGATGATGTGGATGACTTGCATGTAGATAAATCTTTGTAACTAGTACTCCCAGTCTTCACCATCCCAAATTATAAAGTCATTCTAAGAGTCAATGTTTTTAAAGTTTGATCAAATTTATTTATTAAGATACTAACATTTGTAATATTAACTAATTATTATTAGATTCTTTATTAGTTATATGTTTTCTTGCTTTAAGTCTATTGTATTTATAATTTTCAGAAATTATAATATTTGTTTGTGCATAACTCATTTTCATGTTTGAGTTCGCACCACCTAGCCTTACTTTTGCAAACATTAAATTTATTTAACAAGACATTGATGATTATTTCCAAAACAGTTTATTTATATCGTAAAAGAGGATTGGTGGAAAGAAACAAAAATAATATCGTAATGTCATCCTGCCTCTAAATTCACAAGTTAACGAAGTATACATAACTATGAATATATAAACACAAATAATTTATTTTGTCTACACCTGAGTATGTGAACACAGATTGTATATATGCAAATAGAAATCATTGATCAACGATGAAGAGTAATTTAAAAAAATCATTGACCATGTTTAGTTGTTTAAAATTTAAAAATATTAAATTGTTTGTTGGAGTTGGATATGTTTTTATTTTTTCCTGTTGCAACGCACGAGCACATTTGCTACATCATATAAGTTTAAAACGGACTATATAATATTCAATCCATATATACGGTTTATACTACGAAAAGGCTGGCCGACAATTTAGGATTGTGTACACTGCTCTAATTGCTAAGTGTAGTTTACACATTATATTGATTTTAAGACGTATTAGAATAGATAACACAACCATTATACTTATATAAATCTCAAATCGCCATCTATCTAACCGCTAAGCAAGTTGTTTGACCCGGTGCAACGCACGGGCATGGTTTGCTAGCAAAAGTGCCTGTGCGTTGCAACAGGGAATCAAACTCTATATCACTGATAGACACGAGTTGTTCTAACTCATGCTAATAGAGGCCATGAGTCCAGGTCACATACAGGATACCGTGTGTCCCAATACACCTTTCTTTCTAGATCACTCAAAAAGTTTGCACATCTTTATATTAATTTAAAGGAGAAGTTTTCTTGTACACAATGTAACATTATTTGTGAATCAATAAAGTTTTGCCTGAATTTAGAAAAGGTAGAGGAGAAGTTTAGTACAACATGCATCTTAAAATCGGACTTCATACTCGTGAATGGAAACAAAGATCGCAAAATTATTACGTATCCATTTATATTTTATTAAAAGCTATTTTTTATTTTATGATGAGCATGGTGTCTATAATATAAATTAACCTTGGCAACAATATGATAATGTCCTATGAATTATGTAATACAACCTTGATATATTTTTCTTTCATTGTAAGACATAAAATATTAACTCGCAAATAAATTGTAACTTTAGTTTTCATACTATCCATGTGTACATCGAGTTAGATATCAAGTTTCTTGAATTGAATATTTTATTGAAGTCGGCAAGGCTTGTCGCCGTGTCTTAATTTTCACATGTCACCTCTTGTTGAAAGTTGCACTGGTATATGTAGATAGCTTTGAGATTTGCAAGGTTATACGTGGACAACTTGGTGAAATATTTGTTTGATTAGATTATAGGTGACAATCCGCTGTAAGATTTGATTTGTTTGCAGCTAATTCATGTCACAACATTAACTATTTCTATCTAAAACCAACAATTTAGTTTAATTATAGAAACAATTGTTTAATTCGGTCAAAATTTTGAAGACCAGTAATAGTGTATTTATTATTTCTATAAATTTGTAATTTTATAATAAAACTCAGAGTTAATTCATCGTGAAATTATATAACAAAGAAATAACAATATAAAAAGAGTAGCACAATAATTCAATAGGAAACATACTACCAGCGCATGATATCGAAGGACCAACCGGATAACCCATCGAGGACAGCCCATGGGCCATGGGGCGCACCCTACGAATTACGTATGAATTAACAATTAAGAGCATCTCCAATCGTTATGTATTTGGACTTGGCATTTACCAAAATGCATAAAACTCCAAAAAAACCCTCTCCAATGGTTATGCATTTAGCTTTTGTATTCCATAACTATGCATTTGGAGGGGGAAACTTGGCATATATGCCAAAGGAGTCCGGCTATGCAAATACACATCGCGCGATTCTCTCCCCTCGCGCGCGACTTTCTTCCCCGTGCGGTTTCTTCCTCGCGCCGTCGACCAGTTCGCGCCAAACCACGAAGCCGCGCGCTTCTCCGGTACCCTGGATCCCATGTTGGCTTCACGATATTCTGCTCGCGAGTTGCGGCGGGCCGGACCTTGACGAACGGGAGACGGCGGCCCGCCTTGACGACGAACCGATGCGGCGACCGGGGGTTTGGCCGGCATGACCGGGGGGGGTCTGGCGGCCACCATTTGGGCGAAATGGCGACCGGGGCTGGAGCGAGCGAACCACGACGACGAACCGATCGATGACGGTGATGGCGGCGACAACGAACGGGAGAGGGCGATGTTTTGGCGCGGGAAGTGCCGCGGGAAGGAAGTGCCGCGAAAAGAAAAATCCCGGAAAAAAGGAGTGAGACTTGGCATTTTGCATAACGGTTGGAGATCACCCCAATTTAGCCCTGCCATTTTCATTTGGGGGTTTGCAAATTGCCTAAAATGCATAGCTACAAATGCATAACGATTGGAGATGCTCTAACATGCATACAACGTACGTGTGGTACAAAAACTCTCGTTGCACCTTATTGGCCATTCCTAAGTGAATAGGAGAAACCATGAGCGGACAGTGTTGCACTCGGCGAAGAAAAAAATTTGAAAATTCTAAAAAAAGAAAATCATTGCCGAGTGTTGCACTCGGCAAAGAAAAGTAAAAAAAGAAAAGAAAAAAGAAAACGGCGACGGCCGATGGCCGACAGCCGATGGCGTCAAGTCTTTGCCGAGTGGCCGCGACTTTGCCTAGTGCCCGACGCTTGGAACCCGGCAAGCTTCTTTGCCGTCACCTCTTTGCCGAGTGTTGCACTCGGCAAAGGCTTTGCCGAGTGCGAAAGCCCCTTTGCCGAGTGCAACAGGCACTAGACAAAGAACCTGCCTGCTGTAGTGTATTAGGTATAGATACATAGATTTCATAGTATTTCTATCTGGTATCATAAATCTTTGTGTTTATTTCTATAATTGTGGTCAAACTTAAGATGATTCAACTCCTTACCCTGATGCTAGTTTGAGCATAACCGCAGGATCGAGTTCAAGCCGTCATCGTGAAAGAATGATCAGGAGGAGCATGCATACACGAGCACACATATCACTCGTGCGTACAGGTGCCCGCAAGGTGGACGCGAACACGGCCATCTCGGCCGGGCAGTCGCGGCCAGACGGCGTGGACTGGCACACGAGCGTGGAGGCGCTATCCTTTCGGTCGGTCCCTCGCTTGCCGAGGAAGGAGAGCAAGGCAGCAAGCCGCACAGGGGCATGCTGCAGGCCAGCATTGGTATGGTCCGGGACCCAGCGAGAGGCCTAGAGCCGAAGTGCCGAGAACGACCAGAGGAAGAATGCCAGCGGCGAGCCTCCGCGAGACCAGCGGCGATAGGGCTCAGCGCCACAGTTGGTTAGCCATATATGGAAACCAGCAAATCTCTCCTGAGAGAAACGGATTCCCTCGCTCGCGTACTCAACAACAGCTAAAATGCTTAGTACATTATTCTTGTCATTATCTTGGTTCATCCATTGGTGCTTGCTGACTGCTGTGCAAAGTTACCACAGCTAACTAGTAGTTTATTTATTATTATTGCTATTTATTATTACAGCAATAGGGCACTGTATGGAGCATCGATGCAAAGGTGTGTGTGCTATGCTGACCCTTATTGCTAGGAGTAGTTACATACTACTAGCTGAAGCTGGCACAACGACCTAACTAGTCAACGCAGCGGCAAACGGAGGCGGGGAAATACCCAATGCATCTCACATTGTTGCAGTTCAGCCAGGGCACCTCATGGTTCTCCCTGGGCCAGCAGCGGCAACCGCCGGGATTGAAGCAAATATAAACATAGCCAGGTGGACAATCTGCATGTAATAAACGTAGTATGTTCGCATAAATAGTCAGTTCCTTGAACTTTCTAGTAGTAGAATATACAAGTAGTATTTTGTATTTGTATAGTGGTATGCATGGGATCACCTTTGTCGTTGTCACTTGGAAGGCGAATGGTGGCGCTTGCATCGTCGTTCTTGAAGTGGAAGAGGCGGCCAGCGTCAACGGTTGCTTGCAGCAAAAACATCAGTACCATGGCGGTAACCATGCATCTCTTAGTTGAGGACATGGCTCCAGTCCCGTCCGGCTCCTCAGGTCAGCCGTGTACTATCTGATTCAACGTGTCATGCTACGTCCAGAGGTACCTCATATTCATAGCTAGCTAGCTAGCCTATGCATATACATTTGTTGGAAGTTAGTAGTATGACATAACTATTAGTGGAAGATGATGTGGATGACTTACATGTTGAGATAAATCTTGAAATGACTTGGATAGCTTGCATTAAAAGAATGGAAGTTAGTGACATGACATCACTGTTAGTGGACAAAGATGTGGATGTCTTGCATGTGAAGATGGAACATGTAGTCAAGAATAGCTTTATAATAGATATAGATACATACCTATAACAGCGTACGCAATCGCAGTCATCCACATTATCTTCCATTAATATCCATGTCATAGCACTAATGTCCAATCGATGCATATGCTCTAAATGCCTTCATAAGAAAAGAAGAAAACAAGAGTGTATTGGGAGGTTTTGTTTTTTTATTCGTCTGGACAAGTTACACTTCAATTAGCTTAGGCATGTTACATTTTACATGCTTACTTTTATTGGCTTCTAGTTTTTTTAAGGTCTAGGGGGGATTTTTAATCTCCGCCTGATTTTATTTCATTATCTGTGGGTTAATGCAGAGTTTTGTAAAGAAGATTTTACACAACAGGGAGAATGAAAAGGATTTTATGGTGTTGCTATACATCATGATTCATGTAACTATTTTTCTTAAATAGTAAGGAAATTTTGGTTGACGTCATCTAACCCAAGTATCAAGCACCCAATGTCGTTGTTTCCATGTTTATTCAACCTCTTCCATGATCTCATACGAGTCACCCAAATGCCTCACTTCTCTTCTCTCTAGCTATTGAATTTAGGCTATGGTGGTGACCAGTCACCCCTAACGCCTCACTTACCTTTCTCGCTAGCTAATGAATTAGGGCTATTGAAACTAATGGCTTTAAAAATAGCCCAAGGTAAATCTATATCGAATTCTATCTGTTGAGTACCAAGTTGGGCTCTCAGGTTGATTATGGTAACACCGGCTAGCCTGGTTTGCCAAGGCTTGGTTGTTCTCGCCTCTGAGTTCTTATATTGATTTCCCTTTATTTAGGATTGGAGTGGATTGGGTAGCCTCTAAGAGCAAGAGTGTCACTTCTAAAGCCTTGGTTGTTCTCCCTAGCTCTAACTTGTGATTTGAGTTTGTTACACTTGGAGTTTGGACTCCTAGATGGCAAGAGGTTGCCCAAGAGCTCCAATTTGATTGAGGTTGTGCACAAGGATATTTGTATTGCCCCTTTTGAAGTTAGTGAAACCCTTAAGCACGATGGTCGATCTTGTTCTTATTATCTTGTCTTCATTAGTGTCTTTTCGACTTCGACCCCGACCCAAAATCCATCAACAGACATTTGATGTTTATGATGTGGAAACTCGATAATTAATATCTTTGCCAAATCTACATTATTCAGAACATTATGAGAACACAAATGACCTTGTTATAATTTATATAGTAGGTCATATTGCTGCAGCATCTAGATCCATCCATCCATCCATCCATGCATAGGGCATATGAAAACGACAATGGGACGGACGACAGACATCCTAAAGCTCTCACATGATGATTTCCCCTGTCTATCCGTCGGCAGGACTGAAACAACCACGGGCGATTACAGTTACAGTGGAGCCGAACGATAGTCTTCTTCAACGTTGACAGTTGCCGTCCCTAGCTCCCAGGCCTCCAGCTTGGACACGGTCACTGGGTGAGCTCCGTTGTTGAAGAGGTACAGGTGGCTACTACCTCCTGCTGCCACGTGCTCAGGGTACACTCGGGCCGTGATGCACGTCCGGCCCCCGCCTCCGAAGCTCTCGATGACAGAGTGGTCAACCTGTTTATTTTTTTAGTCAAAGTGACATTGGGTGTTACCTTTGTTAATCCTAAGAATGAAGACAAGTTTTCTGCAGCTGCCACTGAAAATCTCACCAGTGTTCTCAGCGATATGCTCCTGTCCTTCTCCACGTCCACATCAACAAATCCTGCATAGACTGGCTTGTGCACCCCCTCTTTTGTCGATGACCTGTACTTCCACATTTGCAGCAAAAAGGAACGCAAAATGAATGCAAATGGTACTTCTTGTTATGCAAATGTATAACAAGACAAAAAAAAAGGTGAAAAAACGCACCTAGGCGTGATTGCAAAAAAAAAAAAAAAAAGACAAAAAAAGAATCTGAATTGTTAGGGGCGTTCAGTTCAGTTAGCAGAGTGCAATGTATACCTTGTCAGGTCGGTGCACATGAGGACCTTATACGTGCCACCGTGCCTGAACACCCTGAAGAAGACGGTGGTCTTCTCCTCCATGTCGCCGGACGCCATCACAACAAGCCCGAACGGCCCGACGCCGCCAGGGACCGGCGAGGAAGCATCTTTCTCCACGCGCAGCTTCTGGGGATCATGGAGCCACTTGGGGTCCATCTCCTCGGCGTCCTCCAGGTTCGGGACCTCGAACACGACCTCCACGTCCGCCTGCAGAGCATCGATGCTGGCGATCTCGCGCAGACCGCCGGAGCCGATCTCCACACCCAGCAGCGCGACGCGCTCCCTCCGCAGCGTCTCGATCTCCTCCACGGGCCACTGCACCAGCCGCTTCCCGTCGGTGTCCAGCCACAGCGCTCTCGGGAACGTCTGGATGCCCGTCCAGTCTTTGCCGACGTCGTCGGAACGGCTGTCCGTCTCGTCCACCCACGCCCACAGCACGCGCCGCTTCTTGCGCGCGTCGAAGAACGTCTTGGCCCCGAACAGGTGCCCGTGGTCGATCCGGCGCCAGTTCCGGACGTCGTAGTCGCCGTCGTCCACCGGCGTGAACGTGTCGGCCTCGTCGTCGTACCGCCCGACCACGTAGTAGTCCTCGTCGGCGGCCTTGCTGAGCTTGAGCACATGCCTAACCCCGGGCCCGCCGCTCGCCGGCGACATGTCGAGCCCCTCCGTGCCGCGCTCTGCCACCGGGAACAGGTCCGGGCACTCCCAGACGGGCACGTCCGGGGACGCGTGCAGCGGCTTGGCGTTCCGCTCCCAGTGGACGAAGTCCGCGCTGCGGTACACCACGGTGGAGCCGACGCCGCCGACCTCGGCCACGACGGCGAACCGCCAGAGCCCGTCGCGGCCCAGCCACGCCGTGGTGGGGTCCCGGAAGTTGTTGCGCGTCACGTCGGCGGGCTGAGAGACCACCGGGTTGCAGCTGGGCTTGTGCCACTCCCGGAGGAGCGGGTCCGACGGGTTCTTGGGGAACGCCACGTTCTGCACCTGCACGTCGTTGGCGTCGCGTCCGGTGTAGAGGATGGCCGGGCGGCCGTCGGCCAGCGTGGTGGCGGAACCCGACCAGCAGCCCTCGGCGTCGAACGGCGACGTCGGGTCCAGCGCGGTGCCCAGGAACGCCCAGTTCACGAGGTCGCCGGAGACGGAGTGGCCCCAGGAAAGCTTGCCCGTGCCGAACAGTGGGCCGTGCGGGTTGTACTGGAAGAACAGGTGGTACATGCCGTTGTGGTACAGAGGCCCTGCCACACGCACTTGGTGTTAGTGTCATTTGTTTGAAAGAAATGTTCCAAATTTTAAGATTAGAGTGAAGTGTTTTAGAGTTGTGAGACTGAATTTTGTCCAATATATCGAGTTGGGAACTCAAGAACAGGTGAAATTACTGACAGAGGACGTGATCGCAAAAAAAAAAAATGACAGAGAATCTAGGGATAAACAAGAATGCGTACCATTTGGATCTGCTCAGTTTCAGCCACACACGTGTTCCATAGAAAACAAGAGACCCAAATGCAATAAAAACAGAAAAAAAAAAGTCAGTTTGCTTCTTTCTGCTGAATTCGGCATGATCAAGCACAGATCCTGCGTACCGTTCATCCAGTTCTTCGCAGGCTGGAAATGGTACGCGGTTCGGCCATGGCGCAGGCTCTGCTTCCCGTTCATGGTGCGAGCTGGGGAGGAGGATTGGACGAAGAGAAGGTGAACGAGGCGAAGGTGAATTCCACACCATTGCCATGGTTGGATCAGGGTGTTTTTATAGCTAATAGAAGATGTGGATGGCTCGCAGATTGCAGAAGACTTCAACCGCAACAGTCCACCAAGTCTCCATGTTAATATTGTTTTAGACATGGGCACTTGACTACGCAGGATTCGTGCCTCAGCATGCTTAGGCAATAACAAAGTAGTGCTAATCGGATGAGGTGCTGAGTAATTCAGGTGTTGTTTACTTGGTGGAACGCGCTTTCTTCTCCATAATACCGATGAAACATCAGGGTCAGAAAGCTCCTCGCATTTTCGGTAGGTGGACGGTTTTTTTTTTTTTTTTTAATCTTTTACAGAGACCATGTCGAAGATGTACACGCTAAACAGATATCATGATAAGCAGTTAAGCGCACCATTGCTTATGTGCAATTCTCACTAGCTCTAGGAGTTAATCAGTGACAAAACACAAAGCCTCGCATATAATATTATGTTTCACTATTGTGAAGTTTCCAAAATACAATTAGAAATTTTATGTTTTTTTCCATTTTTATAGAGGAAATAACGACTCCATGAAACTATTTATATCTTTTCTAATTTATAGAAATAGAGATTCTTGTAAAGAAAAATGCCATCCTACAGTCTGCTTGACTGGATATTCAAATATAAATAACCTCTTCCGGTTATTTCGCTAGCTAAAGGGGGAAAAGAGCTATTTCTACATGATGATTTAGGGAAAAAAAAAATTAGAAAGACTCTTGGAGGCTCTAAATCTAATTTTTGGAAGCTTCTAAATATGTCATGAGATTAAATTCAATATTTTTTTCAGATTTTTCCTGTCTCGGTATATCTCTGCGATTATTCTTCAATTTTTTATGCTTGAAGATATTTTTTATTTAAAACCTTATCAGGTGTTTTTTTTTAAAAAAAATAAAAGGTATCTTGAAATTCACTTCTAACCAGCATAAGGCTATCTCCAACGGCAAGAACCTAAACTTGAGACCGATTCAATGATCTGGATGCTGCACAGTTTAAAGGTCATGCACCCAAAATTAGCCTTCTCCAACAGCCAACGCAAAAGAGAATCCTCGGTCCCCACCCCGCCGAACAGATCACGCGGAGCTGTTGCGTTGCTGCCGCAGAGGCGGGAGGCGAGTGGGCCACCACTGGAGGTTTGCGTCGCGAGGAGAGAGGCGATGCACTTTTGCCTATCAGTTGAGCTGGTAGCCAAAATGAGATAGACGTATGGGTCATCCGTTGGAGAATGTTTTGGACAGCCAAAGATACTGTGGATGGGGTATTTTGGGTTTAGGTGTCCTTGTTGGAGACAGTGATGTAACTTCTAGCATATCCAGAACCGCGGAATTCATTTTTTTTTTCCCTCTCCATTTCAACCAATGTGGAATGTTTCTTATTTGAAATACACCTCTCTTTTCTCTCCCTAACATAGCAATCAAATCAAACGGACCCTACCAAGCCGTCATCCCCAGCTGCATTCACGGAAGCCGCGGCGAGCTCCCATGCCTCGAGCTTGGACACCTCCACCTTGCCGGTGCCATTGTTGAACACGAACAAGTGGCTGTTGCTTGTCTCCGCGTGCTCAGGGTACACCCGAGCCGTGATGCACATCCGCCCTTCAGCTCCGAAGCTCTCCACCACAGAGTGATCAATCTGTGCAATTTCCAAACGAACTCAGCAAATCGCTGAAGAACCGTGCAGCAAACGAATAGCCAAAAGTGAAAAAAAAAACACTCACCAGAGTTCTCAATTTGATGGTCTCGTGCTCCTCAACATCGATGTCCACGAATCCTCCGTACGGCGGCTTGTACACGCCGGCCCTCGTCGTCGACCTGGTCAGGTCGGTGCACATGAGAAGCCTGTACCTGCCATGGTGCCTGAACACCCGGAAGAAGACGGCGGTGTGCTCCCGCAGGTCGCCGGAGGCCATAACGATGAGCCCGAACGGGCCGACACCGCCGGGCACCGAGGCGTCCTTCTCCCCGCACAACTTCTGCGGGTCCAGCAGCCAGTTGGGGTCCAGCGCCTCGGTGTCCTCCAGGCTCGGGACCTTGAACGCGACCTCCACGTCCGCCTGCGACCCCGCGACGCCGACGATCTCGTTCATGCCTCCGGAGCTCAGCACCGTGCCGCGGCGCAGGCCGACGCGCTTCCTCCGCAGCGTCTCGATCTCCTCCACCGGCCACTGCCGCAGCTGCTTCCCGTCCTCGTCCAACCACAGCTTCCTCGGGAACGTCTGCGTCACAAGCCAGTGAGCGTGTCAGAGACTGATCTGAGCAAGGAAGCAAGCACGGGTGCCGGCGGGGACCTGAACGCCGGACCAGCCTTTGGCGATGTCGTCCGCCTGGCTGTCGGACTCGTTGGCCCACGTCCACAGCACGCGGCGGCTGCGGTGCGCGTCGAAGAAGGACTTGGACGCGTACACGTGGCCGTAGTCCAGCCGCCGCCAGGCGCGCACGTCGTCGCCGCGCTCGGGCTCCGCCGGCACGAACGCGTCCGTCGCGTCGTCGTACCGCCCCACCATGTAGTAGTCCTGGAGCGTGTCCATCACGCTGAGCTTCAGCACGTGCCGCACCCCATCGCCGCTCGCCGACGCATCGAGCCCGGCATCATCGCCGCTCTCATGCACCGGGAACAGGTCCGGGCACTCGACCATGCCCGCGGCGCGTGAGGCGTGCAGCGGTGCGGTGGTGGCGCGCTCCCAGCGGAGGAAGTCCGGGCTCCGGTACACGAGCGTGGACGCCACGCCACTGACCTCGGCGGACACCGCCATACGCCACAGCCCGTCGCGGCCGAGCCATGCCGTGGATGGGTCCCGGAACTTGTCGCCGGGAACGTCGGCGGGGAGCGGGATGACGGGATTGTAGCCGGGCTTGATCCACTCGCGGAGGAGCGGGTCCGCCGGGTTCTTGGGGAACGCCACGTTCTGCACCTGCTCCCCGTTGGCGTCGATGCCCGTGTAGAGGATGGCCGGGGTGCCGCCCGGGAGGATGGTGGCGGAGCCTGACCAGCAGCCGTTGGCGTCGAAGGGCGACGTCGGGTCCAGCGCCGTGTTGAGGGCGGCCCAGTTGACGAGGTCGCCGGAGACGGAGTGGCCCCACGAGAGGTTGCCGATGTCCCAGAGCGCGCCGTGCGGGTTGTACTGGTAGAAGAAATGGTACAAGCCATTGTAGTACATCGGCCCTGTTTGAAGAACACCAGAATTAACCGTGATCCAGCAGATTCAGAAGTTGACAGACAGCACAGCCAGTCTGGTCCTGTGATTTAGGCACAAATGTAGAGAGCTGCATGGTTTTCTTAGCTGAATCATCTCAGTTTGCTGTTTTCATGTTTGCTTTTTGTGAAAGATTGTTGTGTTTTTACTGAATTGGAACAAGATGGTTTCATTTCAGTGTTGCAGCTAATCCATCCATTCATTTTATACAACAGGCAAGATTTATGCATGCGAAAAAAAAAAAAATCTTCAGAGATGAGACACGGCCCGACTCTAAAAGCAGGTCCACGGTGGCAAGCACACTTGGCAGTCCAATCTCCCCAATCAACGTGGGCCACACGTGTATCTTTCCCTGATTTGTTTGTTCCTTTGTCTGCTTTCTAATCGCCAAATGGATAGGCAGGCTGTTTGACTAGTGACTACTACTCCAACTTGCTATGTTTCTCTTAGGATATCATCTAGATTCTAGACTAATGGAGTTTGATCAATGCAATTAAATTCAATTGTATTAGATTAGATACATACGAGACACGATCAAGCGACCCAATTCAGTGTCAGCAGAGCAAACCCAAGCAAATTCATCTGCCGGGGTATGAAAGCCAAGAACAGAGCACCAAGAACATGGAGGAGTCAGCACGTACCATTCGGATCTGAGGATCGCCGGAGACGGCCAAGGAAATCCACCCGGATGAGCCAGCAGTTCGCCGCACGAGCGATCGGACAACCACACGAATCGGTTCAGAACATCTGGTTCGGATCAAATCAAAGCATAGCTAGATACAAGACAAGTCGGCGCGCTCACCGTTCTGCCAATTCTTGGCGGGCTGGAAGTGGTAGGCGGTTCTGCCGGTACGGCGCGCGGTGGGCGCCAGCCGAAGAGCGGACGACGACGACGCGAGGAGGCACAGGTGGAAGGCGACGGCTGCGCACGCGGCCAGCGGGAGCCCCGCCATGGTCGCCGCCGGACGAGAGCTGAGCGAAGTGGACGGATCGCCTCCCTCTGGTTGCTCTGCTGACGAGTCCGGATTAACATATAGCCATCTCGAGTCTCAAAATAAGCTTGTTATTAACAAGTTGAAGACTTGCAAGTTGCCACCAATCACCAAGTTGTTGGTACTATATATAATTTTGAAGTGTGAAATGCTATTTGCCATGGAGTGCTTATTCCTCGGATGCACATCACATGGGATCGTGCTGTGTAAGCGATCCAGATTCCATTTTCATGATTCCAACTCTTTGTTGATGAGTTTTGAGCTCGTAAAAACTGCTTGGTTTTTCTCTAGATCCGATCGGGCCTGGTCAATGGTTATTTCTTAAAGCGCCACCGCCCACCGGCCAGACGACAGATCAAGATCAACGCAAGTAAATCCCTTCTTCTCCAACTCAAGTAATCCCTTCTTCTCCAACGCAAAGTTACTTTACCTGGGTAATCATCTAAGATCACAGACTGATTTATCTGCTTTACGGGTACGTGAGTACTTTTTTTTTTCAGATAATGGAAAGAGTATCCGGCTTCAACCTCATTGAAGAGAAATCAGGCTAACTTATTACAACTTACTCCTACTTAACAACTCTAGATAAACAAAGTTCTTGTAAGAAAACAACTCAAACCCAATTCTAACTAACGAATGTCATCCTTAGAAAGCAAATAGGCTTATTGCCGCGGTCTCCAAAGTTCGACAAGTCTCTACCATGAGCGCTTGTTGAACCTCACACCGTACCTAAGCCAATAGGTTCCCAGAAGAACACATACAAAACAGAGTTGGGTTGACAATTGTCAAAAACAACTTTGTTCCTTGTTATCCAAATTGACCATAAAACGGCTGCCGCACCAACGAATAAGAGTGATCGGAAAATCTTCTCTCTCCAAGAGTATACTAAAGCTTGATAACAAATGTAGCACATGGTTGAGGATACAGCGAATGTAGCACGGTCTGGACTGGATTACTGGCTGAATTAGTGTTGTTGTTTCCTACTGAAAATTTCTGGTCCAATAATGTGCATAGGTTGCTTCTGTATGCTGCCAACTAGGACTACAATAGATGCTGGTCAGCTGACAAGTACCTTCACAAGTTTTTAAACTTTGGTAGAGCACACCTGTTTTTGCCAATTTTTTATATCACGTCACCATGGTCCTGCGATCTCAGTATAACTCAAATTGGTTGTCTAGGTTAAGTCATTTGCCATGGATGGCTGTATTTTTTTAGGTATATTTCAGAAATTAATTAAAAACACACAAGGCCCTGCCTCACGCAAGCATCTCTTATTTTTTTGTTTTGCAAAGTCTTCAAAATAAAACTTCTATGTTTTTTTTCATTTTTATAGAGCTAAACCTAATTTTTGAAAGCTTCTAAAATATTTTCATGAGCTTAAAATATTTTATTTGGGTTCTCGTGTCGTAATATTTTATTCGGTCACTATATGTTGTTATATCGTTGAAACCTGTGTTTGTTCATGCAGTTTGGAGACTAAAGACACCTCCAAGAGTTCAAATCTTTCTCTAGCTTTTATGAAAGAATAAATTGCTTAATATAGATAACTTGGCTAAAAAGAGAAATGTAGAGGATAAAACCTGTATTTTTTGTTCTATGCCTGAATCGATTCATCACTTACTTTTTGAATGCTTTGTTGCTAAGGTGCTTTGGGTTGAACTACATGAATATCTTCACTTAAATTATTCCTGTTCTTATGAATCTATTGCCTCCTAATGGATTGCTAATAAGAAAGATTTGATAACAAATGCTATTACTATTGTTGCCAAGTCACGTAACAAAATCTCTTTTGAGGGAGAAGGCTGGTCAGGTTTGAAGGTAGTGATGCCGTGGATCTCCAAGATGCTGAGAAGATGGCGACCAATGTTCATTGGAGCAATGGAGGAGAAGTTGATGTCAGATTCAGAAAGCGGTGCAACCTCCTGCAATAGGTTGGCGTCAGTCAATTCATCAAACATCGGGATCCCAGCCTTCGGCGCTGGGCTACAACCTTGGGATACAGCTGAATTCTAATTCGATCTATTAGAAAACGCTATGTCTGAACCGTAAGTCGTTTAGGCTTGCCGGCGCGCCTATATTCATAAACTTTTTAATGGTGCTTTATCATCACTACTAAAGCGGGAGAAACTGTACGTAAGATTGTTTTTAGAATTTTTAGACGGTGAAAAATATTTTTTAATTTAAAACCTTTTTTAATTAAAATAACTAATAAGACCATGTCATATGCTCAACACGGGTTGTACTGCTCGGCGAGAAATTGGGCCAATTAGGGACCAAGGGGAAGCAACGCCGCCGCCGCTAGCCGTGGCGTGCCCTGGAGGGTGAGGCGCCACCACTACTGTTGCCCCCCCCCCCCTCGTCATCACATTCCCTTAACCGAGTCGGGAACAAGTCGAGTTAAGTTAGGAAGTCGAAGTCGGTTAAGATAGGAAAGGAGAATTTCTTTTCTATAAAGATCTGCTAGTTTGCTTAGGAGTCAATTCTCACGGGACTATAAATACCAGAGAAATATAATTGGATGAGCAAGCAAGAAAGAACAATTCCTCTCTCACTCTCCCATCCCTCTCCTGTGCCGCCGCCCTCCCTCTCCTCTCCCTACTGCACGCCGCTGCCCCTGCCTAGCCGCAAGCCGCCTCCACACCACCCCCGCTGCCCTAGTGTCACTGCCCCAGCCGCCCCCTCTCGGCAAGCCCGTGACAAACCATAGACGGTTTTAAAAGTTGAGAGTCATATTGTTTGGGTACATAGTGTGGAATTTAATTCCCCCCCCCCCCCCTCGGAATCAACCAGTATGGATTTCTCGACAATAATGTTTACCATCGTTTTTATTTGAAAATCGAAATACAAGCTTTGTGCCTCTCTCTCAATCAAATCAAATAAACCCCATATATTATCAACAGATTAATTAACCTGAAGATAATCAGTAAGGTTCAATTTCGTCTTTGGATTCAGACACAACCAAGACGTCATCCCCAGAAGCGTTCACGGTTGCCGGTCGCGGCAGCAAGCTCCGATGCCTCAAGCTTGGACACCTCCACCTTGCCCGTGCCATTGTTGAACACGAACAGGTGGCTATTGCTCGTCTCTGCGTGCTCAGGGTACACTCGAGCCGTGATGCACATCCGCCCTTCAGCTCCGAAGCTCTCGATCACCGAATGATCAATCTGTGTAAATTTCAGACGAACTCAACAAATCGCTGAAGAATCTAGCAGCAAATGAATCGAAGAAGAAAACTCACCAGGGTTCTCAAGTTGATGCTGTCGTGCTCCTCAACGTCGACGTCCACGAACCCTCCGTACGGCGGCTTGTACACGCCTGCCCTCGTTGACGACTTGCTCAGGTCGGTGCACATGAGAAGCCTGTACCTGCCATGGTGCCTAAACACCCGGAAGAAGATGGTGGTGTGCTCCCGCAGGTCGCCGGAGGCCATCACGATGAGCCCAAACGGCCCGACGCCGCCGGGCACGGAGGCGCCCTTCTCCCCGCACAGCTTCTGCGGGTCCAGCAGCCAGCTGGCGTCGAGCGCCTCGGCCGCTGCCAGACTCGGGGCCTTGAACGCGACCTGCACGTCCACCTGCGACCCCGCGACGCCGACGATCTCGTTCATGCCTCCGGCGCTCAGCACCGTGCCGCGGCGCAGGCCGACGCGCTTCCTCCGCAGCGTCTCGATCTCCTCCACCGGCCACTGACGCAGCTGCCTCCCGTCGTCGTCCAGCCACAGCTTCCTTGGGAACGTCTGCGTACGTCGCACAAACCAGTGAGTGTGTCAGAGACTGATTGGAGCAAGCTAGGAAGGAAGTAAGAGCGCCGGCGGGCGACCTGAACGCCGGACCAGCCCTTGGCGACGTCGTCGGCTTGGCTGTCGGACTCGTTGACCCACGACCAGAGAACGCGCCGGCTGCGGCGCGCGTCGAAGAAGGACTTGGACGCGTACACGTGGCCGTAGTCCAGCCGCCGCCAGGTGCGCACGTCGTCGCCGCGCTCAGGCTCGGCCGGCACGAACGCGTCCGCCGCGTCGTCGTACCGCCCCACCATGTAGTAGTCCTGGAGTGTGTCCATCACGCTGAGCTTCAGCACGTGCCGCACTCCCGCGCCGGTCGCCGACGCGTCAAGCCCTTGACCGCCACCGCCCTCCTTCACCGGGAACAGGTCTGGACACTCCACCATGCCAGCGGCACGTGAGGCGTGCAGTGGCGCGGTGGCGGCGCGCTCCCAGCGGTGGAAGTCTGCGCTGCGGTACACGAGCGTGGACGCCACGCCGCTCACCTCGGCGGACACCACGATACGCCATAGCCCGTCGCGGCCGAGCCACCCCGTCGAGGGGTCCCGGAACTTGTCACCTGGCACGTCGGCGGGGAGCGGAATGACGGGGTTGTAGCTGGGCTTGTCCCACTCGCGGAGGAGCGGGTCAGCAGGGTTCCTCGGGAACGCCACGTTCTGCACCTGCTCCCCGTGGGCGTCGATGCCCGTGTAGAGGATGGCCGGGGTGCCGCCGGGGAGGATGGTGGCGGAGCCCGACCAGCAGCCTTTGGCGTCGAACGGCGACGTCGGGTCTAGCGCCGTGTGCAGGGCGGCCCAATTGACGAGGTCCTTGGAGGTGGAGTGGCCCCATGAGAGGTTGCCGATGTCCCAGAGCGCGCCGTGCGGGTTGTACTGGTAGAAAAAATGGTACACGCCGTTGTAGTACATCGGCCCTGTTCATAGTAGAACACAAGAATTAACCATGGCTTTGTCATTTATTAAGAGAAGTATATATCATGATAAGAAGTTGTTTTTTCTTTAGGGCTTGTTTGGATCTCATAGACTAGCTGCTAAAGTTTATCCCTCCACACTCTAAGATACAATTATCCCTCCACACTCTAAGATACAAACTGGCTAAAGGCTTGTTCGGTTAGGGTTGTTCCTGGTAGGAATAGTTTTTGACGAGGGTTTGACTATATAGATTACACAAGCATTCATAGTAGGTCACCATTCCTTACCTTAGTAGCCATGTTTTCGTAGTAATGGGAACATTCGTGTTTTCAGAACGTTTACGTTCCGGAAACGTGGAACATATGGGAAAAAACGTGGGCATGTCCCCGTTCCCAGGCTGCTATGTTCCTGACAACCTAACGCAACCTATTGGGTGGGCTAAACTTTACACAAAAACCCAACTAGTTGTTAGCTGACTAGTGTTAGTCTATCAAACACTGAAACATGGCCATACTAAATTGAAACAAGATGATTTCTATTTAGTGTTGCAGCTAATTCACTCAAGTTATAGGGCAGGCAAGATCATGTGTGCGTCCGGTAGAATAGGGTTCTTTCTTTGGGTACTCGGCTCAATCTTGTAACAGATAGCTTGTTCCTTCTTAATGAAAAACGGGTGTGACTCGATCGCGAAAAAAAAAGATCACGTGTGCAGAAAAAGTTTTGACAGACGAGACATCCCGACTCCAAGAGCACTGCACACTTGGCACACCCAATCTACTTCCCTCAACGTGGGCCACACGTGCATTTTTCCCTATTGCCAATGGACAGGTTCATTTCATACTGCTGAGCCAATAGACAGGTTCATTTCATACTGCTGAGTACTGTACTACCGTCTACTGGAGACATGATCAATTCAGACTAATGGAGTTTAATCCTTGCGATTCAATTCAATTCTATATTTCTATACACACGGGACATGATCGAGCGATCCAATTCAGCTTCAGCGGAGCACAACAAACCCTACATATTCCAGCCAGAGAATGAAACCAAGAACAGAGCACCAAGAAAGGAAGGGAAGAGCACATACCATTCGGATCTGCTCGGCGCCAGGATCACCCCCGAGACGGCCAAAGAAATTCGTAGTTCGCCACGCGATCAGACAACCACGTGCACGGATCAGTTCAGCAAACATCTGCGTTCGGTTCAAAGCGACGGTGGTGCAACGGCCGGAGAGGGACAAGGAAAGTCAGCGCGCTCACCGTTCTGCCAGTTCTTGGCGGGCTGGAAGTGGTAGGCTGTCCTGCCGGCACGGCCGCTCTCGCCCGCAGTGGAAGCCGCCGGAAGAGCGGACGACAACGACGACGCGAGGAGGGACAGGTGGAAGGCGACGGCGGCGCACGAGGCCAGTGCGAACCTGGCCATGTCGCCGCCGGACGAGAGTGGAGTGGACGGCCGGCTCGCCTCCCTCTGCTTGCTCTCGATTCTCAGAACTCAGCAGCTTGTTAACAAGACAACAAGTTGAAGACTTGCGACCAATCAGACAATCACCATGATGTTTGCAGTATTATAGTACAGTTTTGGAGTGTGATCGAAATGCTTTTAGCCATGGAATGAGTGCCTATTTCTCGGATGGACATGGGATCGTGTCGCGTGAGCGATCCAGATTCCATTTCCATCCCCATCTCCCTTTTTGCTGTATTTTGAGCTAGTGCTTCCCCTTTTTCGAGTTTCTATCGTCCGGGTCAAGGTCATTTCTTATTCTTATAAGATCGCCACAGGCCAGACGACAAATCCAGATCGTGGCTCAGCAACGTGATCAATTTCTACTCCAACGCGAGTGATAGTGATCCCTTCTTCTCCAACGCAAAGTTACCTACAGGCAGGTTGCTTCTGCATGTTGCCAATTAGGACTATAGATGCTGATCAGCTGATGAGTACCTTCACGAGTTGTTAAACTTTGGTACAGCTCTGCCGCTGCTACCCGGATTAACATATAGATATTAGCCTCTCCAGTCTCACATGCTTGTTACTAACAAGTTGAGCACTTGCCAGCAATCACCATGTTGTTAGTACTATTTAGTACTAGTATAATAATTTTGAAACGTGACTGAAATGCAACGCATGGAGTGCTTATTCCTCGTATGCACATGGGATCGTGTTGCTTGAGCGATTCCAACCCTTTTGCCACTGAGTTTTGAGCTCGTGAGATCCGATCGGGCTGGATCAAGGTCATTTCTTAAAGGTCGCCACACCGGCCAGGCTACAAATCGAGATCTTGGCTCACAACGGGGATCTACTACTCCGTCGGAAGTGATCCTTTCTTCTCCAACGCAAAGTTACCTCGAAAGTCGAAAATCGTCTCGGTTCAGATGCTGATCGATTATCTGATTTACAGCTATCGAGCACTTGATAATAGTAGTGTGTAACATATCGATCGGGGAAGTGTTATCTCGTCATGAGGCAAAGGACAAGCAGGTCTGTTTCTTTGGGGGTGCTTCAGTGTTTCTTCCAGTAAGTCTGAATATTGCTACTGGCTGGGTATAATGTACTAAAGCTTGATAACAGATGTATGTAATGCAACGTAGCAAGGCAAGGGTACCTTGTCTCTGGATTACTGGTTGAACAGTGTTGTTGTTTCGTACTTAGTTTATTTTCTGACCTAATAATGTGCGTAGGTTCCTTGTGCATCTGGCCAACTAGGACTATGATGATAGATGCTATCAGCTCATGAGTACCTTCACGAGTTGTTGAACTTTTTCAGAGCCCATTTTAATGTTTTATCACACGAACTTTGTCCTGTGGTCTCAGTTTTGCTATATTTCAGTTTTATAAAATTTTCAAGCAATGAGCCAATGATCTTACACAAACAACTTGTACACCTAAAACAATGACAAAAATGTATGTTGAATAACTACTCACAAGAGACAATTTAGCCAAATAATGACAAAAATGTATGTTGTCTGAGTAACAATAAAAGATCAGACACCTAAAATCTGGTGGTCATGTCATGTCGGCGTGACTAAATGGCGCGCGCGCGCCAATAGCAGTACGAGCGAACAATTTCGGACCAACACAACTTTCCAGTTTTGGCAAAAAAAAAAGAATTTCCGCAACTTTTCTTTTTAGAAAGTTTTATATTTTTAGTAAAAAAAAAAGGCAAAGTTACAAATCCAAACGCATAGAAACCATTCTATAACTTATAAGTCTAGCTTATAATCTAACTTATACACATAACTTATATAATCTTTGACGCTTATAAGTTATGCTTCTAACTTATATATTTAACTTATTATGTGAAACCACATATCTTACAGGTCGAAAAAGTTAGAATCTAACTTATACGTATAACTTACGTAATCTTCAACGTTTCTAAGTCATGTTCATAACTTGTACATTTAACTTATCACGTGAAAACACATATCTTGCAACGTTGCAAAGTTAGAATTTAACTTATACACATAAATTTTATCTGTAACTTAAGTATCAGAATATCAAAAAAAAAAAAAAAAAAAAACTTACACACAATGACTGAGTATAGGGAAAAAAGTGATTTTTTTCGAAATATATCCAAGTGGGATCTAGTTTTATTCGTCTCATCGCGTAGAATACATAGGTGCAAATAGAATTAAAAATAGATACACTATTTAGAAATTACAACAAGTTGAAATAAATATATTACATTTTACGTGACATGACGTCATCAGCACTGTGCACGCAGCTGGCTTTGCGGTTGTCGGAGCGTTCGCTGGGAAGCGAACCGAGCGGTCGCCCGCGGAAATGGAATTTCGCATGTCATGCAACCATCGAAACGAGAGGATAATTCAATGCACAAAAGTGGAAGATGGTGGGATAGAAAATCTTTACAAGATGAATAGAAATCCCGCTTTTATTTTTGGTCCATGTCGCCGTACTCTGAAATCGCTGAGTTGGCTCATACTGCAATAATAACCGGACCGTCCGAACGGCCCAGCAGTAGGAATAGGAAGACAAACAGCCCATTACGAAAGCCTTGTCCATCTCATCCAGAAAGACGACGGCTAATCGAAAGCCCAAAACAGAGAGCGGAGACGAGGAAGACGACGACGCGGCACCATGGCGACGGCACAGGCAGCGTCGGCGTCCCCCACCCACCACCGCGCGTCCCCGGGGACGTCGCCGCCTCAGCCGCCGTACCCCAGCGCCGCCAGGATCGCTGACTCCGCCTGCTTCCCCCAGTACACCGCCTCGCTCAAGTGTACGCGCCCAGCTGCCCACCCGCCCTAATCCCCAATCTGGCCCTCCTCTCCTTGATCCATTCACACTTACTCCAGAGTTCGCTAGGAAGGTGTTACTTGATACATGCCTTACTTGTTCGCTGATGTTTCCTTTGTTTCTTCATTAAAAGGTTTGGAGGCCAACCAGGACAAGAGTAAGTGCCAGCAGCAGTTCGACGATTACAAGGAATGCAAGAAGAAAGAGGTTTGCCCCCCTTTTTTTTTTTTCCTATCCCTGTTCCTTTGTAATCTTGGGTGGTGATAGACGGCAGATGATTTCAGTTGTTTCATGTACGTCTCGATTTCTGTTTGGTGTCCGAGATGTCTCCATTGTGCAAGTTTAGGACTTTTTTTGAGTTCAAAATCCTCTTTTAAGGACCTCGTATAAGGGAGGCGTCGTGATTACTACACAGACTCAGTACTCGAACCATGTCATGTTGGCCTGCAATTTTTGCTGTGTATATGATCTCAAGTTTTCGACCCAGGTCTGTGCAGTAGCTGTCTGTGCTCCAATGGGTGAAACGGATTTTTTCAGCATATATCTTTCTGCTCTAAAATGCATGTTTTCTTTTTTATGTCAGATAACTTTGTCATGTACCTACAGAAATGGAACTGTGATGCAGTATCCCAACTTTGCTTCCTTAACTTCAATACTCTGTGTAGGGTGCATTTGACCGGCGAGCTTATGAGGAAATAAAAGCAGACTTTTCATATTGCTAGCATTTATATATTTGTAGGGTCATCCACTTAGGTGATTGTTAACCCTTTGGTTTTTAGTTTTTTTTCTTCATCTACGTATAGCTTGACCCTCTACACATCCAGTATCCTGACTGCAGAAGTAATTTCCAATTATATGAGGGATGCTCATTTCTCCTTGGACACTAGCAGATGCATGCACATGAGCAAAGGACTAGAGTTTTGGAACTTTTAGTTATAAAATCGACAATCAATAATTTAATATCTGCCTTCTAAAAGTCTGAATTCTTGACTGTTATGGACTGAATACTAAATAGCATATCCATTTACTTACTCACAATGAATTCTCCTATTTTGATATTAAAAGCAGTAAACGATTGTGTCGTGACACCTACATAGAAAGTCATATATATTAGCACAATCATTAAATAAGTTTGGATAATTTCGCTAGTCACAGATGAACTCAATTTATGTCCCACCCATGCACTTTAGCAGATCTAATAAGATTGGAATGTAAAAGTTTTATATGTCAATTGCCAACAAATAATAATACAGTTGTGCACGCCTAGTGAACCGTAATTTTATTTTAACAAATTGAAATGACACTTCTCATATTGAAGCACTATGAGTCCAGGTTATTTGATTCATTAATCTGTTGTGTATTGTGTATCAAAGTTTTGCTTTTAACAAGAATGCTTCTCTTTGTACTATTTTCTGATACCTATTAGCACTCTATAACTCTATATATAACACTTGGTTGCCAGAATTTTCTTTCCATATTATTTCGCTTCTGTTGGGTATCTTATTTCCTTTGTGTTTCAATATTTTGCAGAGGGAGGCTCGTCTCGAACGGAATAAAACCAGATCCCTCTTTGGGTGAACAATGGTGTCTCACCTGAACGATTTGCTGGTGATGTGTAATAAGTCATTTCCGATTTCCTGATGTGAGCAGAATCACGGCTTCTTTGGTTTCATGATGATCCCTTGCAACTTGTGCAAGGTACGGACTAGTGTTCTGATCTGTTGTCTCTAGGTTGAGGGAGATGTAGGTTCATCTGGCAACAGCTCATTAACACAATGGCTATGGTGAATGAATCAAATGAGCGAGATGTGTTTTGAGAACGAGCAGGTGTCATGACACCTGACACCAGTCTGTTCAATAAAATTGTAGCCTGGGAAATTGTACTCCAAAATATTTCCATGTTTTACTAGCAGCTTTGCATCCTCCTTTTCGACCAGCCGTGCTATGTTGAAAAGGAAGTTTCCGTTTCCTGGGCCAGGCTCATGAAATAGCGATCCTTGTGTTGATCTAAAAGTTCTGATGGCGGCGGCCAGAGTTTGTATCAGGAACCGGTTTGCGGTTTGCCGAATGCTCAGTATTTTCTATCAGGGTGACTGCATTTCACAGCAAGATCATGCTCATATGCTGTATCTGGAACCTATCGCTTGTAATACATAAGGGCTAGGAAGTTTAAGTGGGAAACACAATAAAAAATGTAGAAACCAATAGGCCAATAAACCAGAGGTATATTACGAAGTATGGGTTTTCTTCTGTACGCATGATTGCAGCACGAACAATTCCCTAATAAATATTGGAGAACAAAAAAAATACAGTTGGGGCAATAGGCACCCACATTCGGTTCAAGAATCCAACACAAGGTTGTTGGCTTGTTGCAGTAAAAGTAATCAAAGATCTTATGCAAAACTAGTCCAGTGCTGAGTACTTAACCTCACTGTGCTGAACCTAAACACACAAAGCAAAAGATACATACACTGAAATCTGAATCTACCACTATCAACGCTAGTCGAGGCTATAAATCTCTAGAGCCAGAGATCTCGTTCAGGACTTCCCTCGACACGATAAATCTAATGCCCTACGAGTCACAGTTCACCAAACGTACTGCTCAGGAGAAGAGTCTTCGGGACCAAGCAGAAGCAGGGACCGGTTGAACCGCAGCAGCAGCTGCTTTATGGGCGAGGGTTGCTGCTTTCTCTTTGGATTCCACTATCCGTGCTCCCTTTGGATCAGCCAAAAGGGATTTCTGAAAGGATTGTGGAAAGCCTGTCGCAATGATTGTCACATGTATCTCACCAGTGTAACGGTCATCAACAACAGCACCAAAAATTATGTTTGCAGAAGGGTCAGCCAGGCTTGTCACAATCTGCAAAAGGTGAAACATGGTCACTATACAATCTAAACAACCATTCTTCTATTTGAGATATCCAACATGTCTTAACTTCTCAGGAATTTATTCTCGAAACACCTTTCAAGAATCAATAAAGAATTTGTAAGGAATCATACACGCACCTGGGACACCTTGTTCACTTCTTGCAAAGTGATGTCCTTCCCACCAGTAATATTGTACACAACGCCGGTAGCAGCCTCAATGGACGATCCAATCAAAGGAGCAAGTGTCGCCTGTTCAGCAGCTTCTTGGGCCCGATTTTTTGCTGGAAGAAACACCAACGCCAAGCATAGCAGTTCCAGAGTTTTTCATGACAGCTTTTACATCAGCAAAATCAACATTGACGAGTCCCGGTATCTGCAATGTATTCTCATAAGTTACATGACCGCAATTCACAGATAAGTTAGAGCAGAAGAGGGAGAAACCACCCACTGTGATGATGTCTGATATTCCTTGAACACCCTGACGAAGGACATCATCTGCAAGGAGAAATGCATCTTGCAAGGGCATGTTTTCATCGGCAACATCTAACAACTTATCGTTTGGAATCACAATAAGTGTGTCTACACTCTTTTCCAGCTTCTCTAATGCTTCCAATGCCTGAAATAGGCATACACAAGTCAAGACGTTAAGTAACTATACAAAAAAGAAACAGAAGTTATTTAGAAAGGGGAAGTTGGCCAAAACTGCAAATAGAATTTCAAAAGTAACAATAGCGAAATGTATTCCCACTGGGGAAATATTGATAATAGCGTATGTTTTGAAATATTTCACAATGTAAATATCCCTCCGCAAGCCACCGGCACGCAGATAGCTGTATATAGTTTTGGGCACCAACCATGCAGAAAGGCAGAAACAAAACATATGACATGAATTACAGGAAATGCTACATTTGACCTACATTGTCTAGATGATCAGCAATAAATTGTGGCTGCTTGTCAATGTTACTACTACAAACTAAATAACTAATGCCTCCGTAAATCACAGAATGAGAGATGATAGTTTGAATTCTAATTCAGGAGTGAAGGGGGCATCAGATACTTGCCTGTAGAGAACGCTTACGGCCCTCAAAACTGAATGGGTAGGTGACAACACCAACAGTAAGATAACCAGCTTCCTTTGATATCTGGGCAACAACTGGAGCAGCACCAGATCCAGTGCCCCCTCCCATCCCAGCTGTTATGAAGACAAGATCTGAATCCCTCAGGGCAGTGGCTATGGCTTCTCTTGATTCCTCAGCGGCCTGCTCTCCCATATTTGGATTTCCACCAGTACCTGTACATGTGATACATAGTATCATACTTACTGAATATGTCAACCTCTGTAACGTTTTCCATGGAAATTTACAGTTTTGCATGGTGCATGTGTTATAGGGTATAGTTCATTCAGTTGATCAGAATTCAATGTACTGTAGGTGTTGTCGCAAATTAGCAGAAGACCAATATTTGCATGCAAATGTTTCTTTTACACACATTGAGTCGAGCATAAATAAAGGGGGACACATAACATTACCTAGTCCACGGGTCAACTGTTCTCCAATTTGCAGAGGATATTGTGCTTGTGAATTAATAAGGGCTTGTGAATCGGTGTTTATAGCATAAAATTCAATACCCTGAAATCGTATAGTTCAATTATCAGGAGTTGAGGACACAATGAAGAACATACAATAATTGCCACAGTTAAATCATACATAGCACTTTTACCATTCCGTAGATATTCCAATAATTCCACAACAAAGCATATAATAAACAAATGCCATGAAGTAAATCCTCTTAAGTGCTAAACTAAATCAATGTAGTATGGATGCTGGCATGGACTGGATGGAGAGGAATCAGAGGATATAAACAAAGTGGCCCATATACATGTAAATTTATCTTTCAGGAACTTAAAAACTGTGATTCCACGTCAGATTATAGAATATATCACCATTTGATTCATTTCACATAAATAAACACAACCACCACTACTTCATAGAATCTCATGCTCCACGAGGCAGTGCTATGAACGGTGCCACGGAATTGAACACGGAGGCACGGTGCAAGAATGCAACGGGATAAATCAGTACAAATTTACATCAAGCAGATCTAGGCATTGAGCGCGGAGGCGAAAACAAGCCCAATTTCCAGAATGAAACTGGACAAGCAGCGCCGCCGGGCCGCCAATACCTGGAGGCCGCTGCCGATCATGCGGTTGACGGCGTTGTTGCCGCCGCCGCCGACGCCCACCACCTTTATCCGCGCCGTCTCCACCGGCGCGAACGAGCACCGCACGGTCGCGCGGCGGGGCCGCCTGTGGTCTCGCCACCCACTTCGCGGCGGTGCGCGCAAGTGTCCCGGCCCCGGGAGGCGGACGAGCGCGGAAGCCGAGGAGGAAGAGGCGGCAGCGGATGACGCCATGGCGAATGGCGACTCGCTCCCCTCGTTGGCGAAATGCGGGGACGACCCGAGGCTGGGGTGGCGTGAGAGGTTGAGGAGGGGGGATCTGAGTTCAGAGAGGTGGTCTAGGGTTTTTGGAGAATTTGGAAGGTTTGGTAGTCTTCTGTTCTACTAGTAGTAGAGTAATTATATTTGGATTATTAAGCGTCACTTTCATGTTGCTTGATTATATATATTGTGAATTTAATATGTTAAGTTTGAAAGGTACGTTTTTACTTACCTTGTTTTACACCCAAATGTCTAGTAGTAGAAAATATTTGTTACAATGAAAAGAAAAAAATAACATGTTAGCATGTTACAAAAAATTTGTTTTTAAAATTGTTTTGAAAAGCACACGATAGCATCTATGCATCCCCTGCATGGGAAGAGCAACACAAAATAATTCTAAATTTATCTCAAGTCAAACTATTCGCCAATATTTATATCATCAAACTACTTTCATTGAATCCACTAAAAGGTATGTATTGATAATGCTTTGGTTTTATATGTACAACCAGATCAAATATTATAAAAAGGTTGGGTTTTACTAACTATCTGCATTTGGAACGATGGGAGTAGAAAAAACATGTAAAAGTGCATATGCGGTGTAATGTTTGTCTATTTGATCTATATAAGCAAAATATCAAGCACATACAAAAAATATTTGATTTATAAGGAATATAAAATGACACACTTGCCTTATTTCAAATTTTCAATACCCATTTTATCAGTATAGGATATCAAGTTTTGTATATTTTTTAGGGGAAGGATATCAAGTTTTGTGTACTTAGAGACTACTAGAGAGGTAAAATTATTTTTATCTACTGTACGTGATTCCGGCCCATCATAGTTCTAAAAGGAAAGCAAAAGAGCAAAGAGAGCCCAAGTAATTCCGGTCTATTCGCATGCACGCGGCCCATCTCGGCCCAGTCCACACCTCTCCACGTGCTCGACGCGCTCTCTCTCTCTCCCCCCCGCAACTGCAAAGGCGTCCCGGGGCGGGTCCACCTGCGCAGAAACCGTACCCCCTACCGAGTACCCACTCAACAACCGCATCCAAAAACCGTGGGCAGTCTCGTCATTCCACATCGCGCCCTCCTGCATCCACCCGGTCCCGACACGGAGCCCCATCCCCACCCGCGCCCATGACACGTGGGCCCAGCCTCCCGCAGCCCACGCCATCAGAAGCCGCGTGAGAGGGTTGGAGGTGCGCTAAGCGACCTGTCCTTTTCCCTCATCTTTTTTTCTCCCTTCCCGAAGAAAATTGCCCTAGGCCAAGAGGCTAGACCGAGGAGGGGCCAGAAGAGAGAGAAGCCGAGGAGAGAGATAGAGAGAGAGACAAAGGGGGAGGAGAGAGAGACCAAGCGCCAGAGACACAGAGAGGGGACGGAGGGAGAGAGAGAGGGGAGAGAGGGGAATCGCGGGAGGGAGGGAGGAGGCGGGGTTTTGGCGAGATTTGAGTTTCCCCCGCACGCTCCCGCCATGGTGTCCGACCAGGAGATCGCCAGCTGCGTCGAGTCCGTCCTCCGCGGCTCCGTCGGCGGGCCCGAGGAGGTCTCGCTCGCCGCCGTGCTGCAGCAGGCGGAGGCCACGCTCGGCGTCGACCTCTCCCACAAGGCCGGCTTCATCCGCGACCAGATGGACCTCTTCTTCGGCCCGCACCTCCAGCCGCAGCCGCAGCAGCCGCCCAAGCCCCAGCCCCAGCCGCCGCCTCTCGCCGTCGTTGCCCCGGAGGCAGCCGTGCAGCAGCCCCAGCATCAGGTGCAGGGGCAGCCGCAGCCGCTGCCTCCGGACCAGCAGATGCAGCCGCAGCAGCTCCCTCCGCTCCAGCCGCGGCTCATCTTCCAGACCATACCCCCGATTCCCGCCATGGCCCCCGCTCCCCCCGCGGTCTCCCGGCCGCCGGTGCCGGCCATGGCGTTCTACCCGCCGCCGCCGCTCGCCTTCCGCTACACCACCGGCCTCGCCGGGGCCGCCACGGGCGGGACCGTCTCCTTCCAGCAGCCGGCCCCTGGGGCTGGCGGCGCTGCTCCACCCACCGCTGCACCGCAGGTCGCCGGCGACAGCAAGGAGAGGTGAGCTCTCGAAGTAATTAGGGTTTGTTTTCCGCGGATTGAGGCGATTCGTGTGTATCTCTGTCAATTGGCTCGGGAATCTGCTTTGTTTTGACATCTAGTTGGTCGATTTGCATGACTAGGGTTGTTGATATTGAAGATTCAAGGTCTATACTGAGGATGCTTGGTTGGTATCATTGAATGGTTTTGTCCTTGCTAAGCTAAGATTAGGGTTTAGGGTTATGTCCTTATTAGTGGTTGTGTCAGGTTTCACTTTAGTACAACTGGTTCTTATGTACTGTAGTGTACTAGTGTTCAGGATATTTGAGTGACTTCGGATGGCATTTTCTGCCCTCTTTCAATTCAGATAATCTGTCAGTAACTGTTTAATTGTAGTTTTGTGGCCAATTTCTTCCAACTCAACGGTATTGGTCAAACAGAGTAGAACCCAGATGTTGTTCTGCTGACAGCTTGTACCATGCATATTTTGTGCTCCCCAAATTGTTTTTGCAAAGCAGAAAAGGTCAATATTCTGTATAAGCTACAAAAAGGCAGATTTGCAGTTTGCTAAAAAGGCACAACCAGCCGAGCACAGAAGGCATGTTGTTTCATGATTTTGTTTGGATTTGTAACACCACTTTCCACTTTGAGAACAATTTAGCGTAACTGATTATTTTCCTTCTTCGTTTGAATGTTATTTCTGACTTGTCTCTGCATGAAACGGTCCCAGTAGACAGCTCAAATCATTTGCAGACAGTTACTAATGCCCCTGTGCAAGGATAAAAATAACAATTATTCTGTTATTTACTCTACTTGAGTTTCCATATGTACTATTTGCATCTTACATCTTCACCCTCAACATTTGATTCTTTGATTTTTTTTTTTTGGTAATAAAATTCATTTACTGGTTGGTTTGATGGGTTGCATGCATCTTTTGCACCCATGTCTTTGTCTCGTATTTGAGATGTATTGACTAAGCTTATGCAACCTGTCGCACAATACTATGGGAGCAGGACAGCATGTCCTTAAATTTAGTCTGTTTTGTTTGGAGAATATGTTGAGGACTCTTGTATTTGGCCAACATTCCTTTATAGGTTGTTCTATTTTGCTGGTCACAATTGCTCATCTGTTTTTGAAACTTTACTCACTACTCAGCACATTGACTGATTTGTACTCTGCTATCTACTTGGTTCTTTTCCTTTTCTGAAAACCGCTGATTAGTGATTTATATGTAATTTCTTCTAGTGCTTCTAAGCGGAAAAGAGGTGGACCTGGTGGTTTAAATAAAGTTTGTGCAATTTCACCTGAACTTCAGACTATTGTTGGTGAGACTGCCATGTCTAGAACTCAGGTATTACTCAATTCCATTACACTAGAAATTGTCACACCCTCTGCATTCTTCTGGTACTCTTTGATTATTGACTCTAGAAAATTAATATTAGTCTTAATTCAGATTGTGAAGCAGCTCTGGGCATATATCAGGCAGAACAATCTTCAAGATCCTGATGATAAAAGGAAGATCATTTGCAATGATGAACTTCGTGTGGTTTTTGAAACTGACACCACCGACATGTTTAAAATGAATAAATTGTTGGCTAAGCACATAACCCCACTGGACCCAAGTATATGCTTCTATTTCTTTTGATCAACATATGCTACTTTATGTTTGTGCTACTAAAGTTGAGCCCTGGAATTTGCTCAAGTGCTTCCTAATGACATTGCAGAAGATCAAGTAAAAAGAATGAAGGCTCCCACCGTGGCTCCTCAACCTGGGCCTCCCATTAATCAGCCCTCCATAGTTATTTCTGACGCACTAGCAAAGTTCATTGGAACAGATGGAACATTTTCTCAAGATGATGCCCTGAAATACCTGTGGGATTACATAAAAGCAAACCAACTTGAGGTACCTTTTTTGTTTGCACAAATAATACCATGTGTTCTTGCTTTCGCTGCAAGCCAGTGAATATCAAGAATTGAACTGCACATTCACTGTTCTTTTTCTAGAGGTACATTGAATGCATACACTGCAGACCATTCAATTCTTAGAATAAGTTTTCATTAATGTTCAGAAGCAGTATGGCAGTAAAAAGTGAAGAATGCTGGGTAGAGTCAACAGTCAACACCTTCATGTTAATGCTACAAACTTGGGCTGCATCCCCTTTTTGGCTAACTGTGATTATATTTTGTTAACCAATGTCACTGTTGTCCATTTATGGGCGAGAAGACGTGGGTTATCCATAGGGGTTGTCAGGATAACTAGGAATGTTCTTACTGAGAAGATTTTATTAGGCTTAAATGGGAGATGCAACATTGTGTACGTAGATATTTGTTTATTATTGGACTAGGTATTTGTTATTGAAAATATACTAGTTCAGATATCCTGGAATCTGATTGAGGTTAGGACAGTGTCGACCTGAAAAGTTCTGCACAGATTTGTACTAGCACTAGCAGTTAAAAAGTCTGTTTATTTTTTGTCTGTTTCCTTGTCTTCTTACACAGTCATGATTATCAATTGTAAAGTCCCCCTTCAAAAAAAAAAGTGTCAAGTCATTGTGAGCTGTGAAATTTATGGCTTTACACACCACATTTATGATTGTTCTATTTGGTAATGCATAGGATGTCATCAATGATTCAATATTGTGCGATTCAAAACTTCAAGAGCTCTTTGGCTGTGAGAGCATTCCTATGTCAGGACTATCAGAAATGCTTGGTCACCACTTCATCATGAAAACATAGCAAATCCCCATTAACTGGTGAGTTTCTGGCTGTCTCCTCTTTCTAGTGTCACATTTGCTGATTTCAGTCCAGATGCCAGGGATGATAGTAATTTTTCCCAAAATTATTTTTATTATGGTACATTGGTAGAAATTCGGAAAAACTATTTTCTATTTACTCAGTTCAATCATAGTAGTTTTATATAAGTTTTGTGCTTTGTCTTATCCTGATTTTATTCCTTGTGTGCAGATCTAGGATTGCAGTGTGGCAGATAGGCCTAACATTACAATATGGTGTTCTTGACAGAATGGACAGCATAGCGTATGTATTTCTTCAGTGTTATGGATTATAAATTGTGTCTGGCAAAGATCAGATTATTTGTGGTAGCCTGTACTTTGTTATGCGTACCGGCTGCCACTGTCGTGTCTGGTGTAACCTCTTTACTGAATTGGTAGTGTTAGTTCCTAAATGTCAAAATGTCATTGCTGACTATGTAAAGTTAAGCTTTGTATTCGAGTGCCAGACTTGTACCATTAAAAGTTAAAAAGTCAAGTTTTTACTGATATTTTAATGTTGGGGAAATCTGACTTAAGTATCTCACTACCCACCAGTCCAATTGGAAGTGGAGTACAATGGCTGTGGTTAAGGATGAAAACGGTCGGAACGGTCGAAAATCCCCTCTATTGTTTTCTACATTTATATTTAAATACGAACGCGAAAACGAAAACGGTATAGTCGGAAACGAAAACGAAAATGAACTTACGGTATTTCGAAAACGAACCAATTCGAGCGGAATTATGTCGGAAACGGTCGGCGTACGAAAATTCAGTACGAAATACCAACCCACTTTAAAGATGTGCATAACCAAACTAACACGTGCATGATTTAGTTCAAGTGCACATAATAGAATAAGGGGTGCATGAGCGTAGTCGTCGACACACAAATACAAGTCTAGTAAACAGGAATTAATAGGACATGAACATCTACAGTTCATCGGCATCATCCATGATGTCAGGATCATTTTTATGTCATTTTCTTCCTCGTGGCTCCGCAATACGGAGTGGAGGACGGAGTCACTGACTCACGACCGTGCGGCGCCGCAATACGTGAGTGGAGGGAAGGCGATACGGGAGTGGTGGTGGGATACGGGAGTGGTGATGTCTAGGGGTGTTGTTGGCGCTCCTTACTCATATAATTTGACCCCCAAAGTAATCCAAAACGATCAAATCCATGGTGCATCATAGCAAATATATTATTTATCTAACAAGTTCCACGAGTTTTGGTTTTCAAACTTGTTTTGTAGGAAACATAATATTTCATGAAATAAAAGTATCTCAAACAATGAAATAGACAGCACCATTGCGAAGCTCTCGTCGCGCCGATCAAAATGCATATATTATTTGCTATATTTGGAGCTATAAATAAAAAGATATGGGAATAGAAAATATATTTTTGTGGCTCTACCGAATTTCTACCGAATTTCGAATACAGTTACATACCGAATATAATGTAGAAAAGTAGAAATCGGTCGAAATAAGCCCATTTCGAATTCTGCTCCGTTTTCGAATTGTCTGTCCGAATTTCGTACCGTTTTCGTATTTTTCCGAAAAAAGTGAAAATGGTCGGATTAAATATAGAAAACGATGCGATTCGGTCGGGAATTTTCATTTCCGTTTTCAAGCTTAGCTGTGGTGGTGGTCTCTTCTTCCAGAAGAAGAAATTCTCATTGTATCAGTCGTTGCCCTCTTTGCTTTTAGGAAAGGTGGTGGTGCGCCTATGAGACTTTTGATTAACTTTATTACCTGAATGGTTGCTAAAATACAAATGTCAAAGTACCAAAAGAATGGCTGTTGGACACTTTGCCAGGCGTTATTCCAGTCTCCGGAGCTTTGTACCTAGACACTAGACAGGCCAAAGGCGACGTTCATGGAGTCGACATATAGATCCTGGTGCGTTATGTTTATGGAACATCATCCTATATCAGCATGCGTCAGTAATCTGGATGCTTGGCAAATGCGAAACGCGAAGATGAAATGTTTGCTTTAAGTACATGTACAACAAAAGTTTCAACAGATGCCCGAATTCAGCAAATAAATTAAGTACACCATAGTCCATACTCCATAGTATCTTGTGGGAACGACTGAAAGGTGGACGAAAAGGTTTGATCTCATAAAAAAGGTTAACGCATAAAGAGTTTTAGAATGCATTCATCCGAACAACTTTTTTTTTTTTTTTTTTTTTTTTTGAGAAAATCGAACTAACACATACTCGTACGGATGTTCTTTTTTTTCTGGGGTGCAATGAACAATGATCCATCAAGGTCAATTCGGCCGAACGGGCCCATTTTATGCACAAACCTGGGAAGTGTCAATTCGTCCTGACCAGCTGATCACCTCACGAGATTCTCAAAAAAAAAAAAAAAAAAAAAAAAAAAAAAAAAAAGCTGATCACCTCACGAATTTGTTACCGCTTTGGTTTTAGAATGGGCTGGATCCCTGAAATTCACAGGGTCCTTTTTTTTGGCACCAAGCTGTATCATGTCACATATGATGCTGTTTCTCAAAGAAAAAAAATTGATGCTGGCCCATTCCCGCTTGTTGTTTTTAGCTGATGAATTTTCCGGTTTTTGTCAGAATAATGTTGACACTCCCACGGGCTTTTTAGCTGAAGAATTTGCCGGTTTTGTCAGAATAAAATGATGGCACTCAAACTGAAAAATCAAACGTGGGTTTACCTTCACGGAGGAGGACGATGATCCTCCCTTTGCATGTGTCCCCAACACTTATTTCCTTTTCCTAAAAAAGAACAAAAAGAAATGAACATCTCCATCGATTTGGCAAAAAACAAAGCACTCCTCCCAAAATAACATTGTAGGCATCACCATCCATGGACAACTACGCTGACATTTGTAGTCAAACCCTACGATTACAAAGCCGATCGAGCCAGCTGGAGGAAGCTAGCAAAGGCTAGCTTATCTTCGACTGGAACCCGGCGTCGTCACTGCCGGCCACGGCCGCCAGCAGCTGCACCTCCACGTCGTCCAACGCGCCCTCCTCTTCCTCACCCCGATCGCCGACGGCGGGGAAGGCGGCGGCGGCGGCGCCCTGCTGCGGCGGCTCCATCACGGTCCTGCTCGTCTTCATCTGCTCCTCGAACATCTTCTGCAGCTTCTTGCCCTGCTCCTCGATCCTCAGCTGCAGGCTCCTCTGGATCTGCAACACACGTCACCACCCACAAAAAATGTCACCAGATGACGCCCACGAACACACATCAGTGCAGAGCTAGTGGTTTGACGCGTAGATCGACAGAACACGCACCTCGAGCTGCTCGTGGAGACGCCTCTGCACATCGAGCTGGACGCGTAGTGCTTCAGTGATCTTCGTCCCACTGCAACAGAAAAGGCGACCGACAACTGTTAAGTAGCGGACATGGCATGGTTGCCATTAGGATTCTTGCAATGTCAAAAGCTAGACGACGATGACGACAGTTACGGACGTGCTGGGGTCGAGATTCTGTACGTCATTTCCTGCGGCTCTTTTCTCCTGTTTCCCTGCAATTCGACAACGGGACGTGTCAGACGGCGATAGGACTGAGTTTGAACACAGTGAGCTCACAATGGCAACATGTGTCATCAGCCAGGCATGGCAATTGGCAAAACGGCCATGGCCCATGGAATGACTGGAGCTTGGCGTTGACGTGTTCGTGGAATAGTATATTTTAGTACTGTACTATTCTAAAATGGAATTCTAAATTCTTGAACTAGATTACCTTCAGACGTCGATGCTGGCATGTACTTGGCTATGCGGTATTTCTGAAATCCAAGAAGGGGATACGAAAGTTTTAGTTACAAATTCGTGTCACACGACAGCATCTGTTTAAAATCTGAAGTTTTTCACTGCTGATGAGTTCAGAAAAGTATCCTGTTTGCCAAAAAAAAAAGTACCTGAAGGTGGCTCTTGATGTGGTAGATTGTCAGTCCATCAGAGTTCATCAGCTTCAGAATCCCCTTGGGAGTCGCCTCTGCAAGTGTCACGCAACAACAAGAGAAGACTATGACTCTACGAGAATCAACGGGTGAATGGCTCTATGAGACTGATTAACCAAGAACTCGTGCAGAAAAAATAAGGAGATCAAGGTCGCTCACTGTCCGCGCCGCCGAGCTGGTTCACGCAGTCGACGAAGCGCTCGTGGAGGTCCTGCGTCCACCGGATCCGCGTCTTGCTCGGCGCGCCTTGCGCCAGCGCGGCGGCGGTGGCGAAGTTCCCGCTACCCACATGGGTCGCCGGCGCGCCGATGGTCCTGCAGCTCCTGGACAGTGGGCTCTCCATCGAGCTCTGCTGGATGCCCGCCGGCGCCTCCATCGCCGGGAGAAGCGTGCTCGCCGCAGCCTGCTTCAGGGTTTATACAGACAAGAATCGTTATCAGAACACGATCATGGCATGCTTAATTAGGAGAACGACGATTCTACCAGTGATCAATTTCAATTCCCACGCGTTCACTTACATGAGCCGGAAAGGGGTGGGCTTTGGGTTCGCCGCCGAGCAGCCTGCCGGTGGAAGCGCTGCCGAACAGCCCGTGCGCTCGTTCTTGCTGCTGCCGGCGCTGGAATGGCAGCTCGAGCGACGGAGGCGCCTCGGTGGCGCCATCGCGGTGCTGCGGCCGGACGTAGTACGTCCTCACCGCCGAGCTGTCGCGGAGCGGCATCGGGTCGACTGGACGACGACGGTGGTACAGCTGCTCGGCCTCCGTCGTCGGCCGGCAAAACGGTGGTGGTCTCTTTGCAAACGCCGTCTGCTCCGGGAGCGCCGTCGTCGTCCCGCCGAGAGGGCAGTCGAACCGCGCGATGCCCATCATCAGCTCCTCAGCGGCGAAGAACGCGGCGGCGTCGGAGCCGACGCAGCCGCCCTGCCCCTGCGCCGCGAGCATCGACCTCGGGGTCGTCGTGGTGTGCTCCTCGTGCACCCAACCGCCACCGCCGCCGGGACCGCCGTGTGGCTGTGGCAGGGAGCCCACGAGCCCCGGACCCGGGTGGAAGGAGAGCCCCGCGCCGGCGGCGGCGGTGGCCGGAAACATCTGCGGGTCGCACAGCGGCGATCCGTAGCGGTGGTAGTCGTGCAGCTTAATCTTCTTGGCGTTCATCATCTGGCTAGTGATCACGAAGTTTCGGAACTGAACAAACAAGCAAGGAGACGAGCACAACCAACTTATCAATTACAGTAGTTTAAACATGAGCTCGATCGAAAGCATCTAGTTCATCATATATGCAGCATATTTTGGCATCAACATGTGAGACCTGAAACAGACGATTCTAGCAGCTAATCAAGGCTGCAGCTGGAGCAGGAGAACAGGATTAGCGCAGCGGTTGTGCTTAAATAGTGCTCCGACGATGCATAGGTTCCATTTCCACCCAATCCAAAGGAATTTGGGAGCTGGGTTCTAGTTCTAGACTTCTAGTGGCCGAATAAGATCCTGCACCGGTCCATATTCGTGGACCCTGGTGGCTTACTGGCGTGTCACGCAGCGTGACGAGAATAATTCGACGGCGCTGAGTGCCTCCGGTGCGCACACATGCACGGAGAACTACTGGGAATCGCCGAACGGCCGCCGGAGGAGGAAGCAGCAAGAAGACGGCAATGCAAGCAAGTTGGAGGAGGGAATTCTGCAGGCGCATCGGCAGAGAGCAACTTACAGCTTGGAGGCATCACATGTGTGCAGCACTGAAGCAGGCTTCCTGGAAATTGTGTCCCTCACTCACTGTGTATCAGGAGGGAGGATTGGAATCTGCAGGAGGGTTGGGAACGAAGAGTGGGTGCAGAAAGGGCTCCTGATCATCTATCCCAATTGGAATGGAATATGAAGTGCTCCTCCTCCTCCCTGTGGTGGTGGCTGGGGGCCTCCAGATGGGAGCCAAGCACCTAGCAACTGACAAAGATGCAAAGATCATCCACCTGTAGTATATAAAGTGCAGGCTTCCATGTCAGACAGAAGGCTGGGGGACAAACGTAGGCTTTGATGTTATCTCCCTCTCTTCCTTTTTCCTTGGTAGCTTGTCATTGATCTTATTCACTATGGCTTCCATTTCTAGCTGGATTGCAAGCATACAAAATTACAGTAAAGATCAGAGGGGGAGGGACATCTCTATGTTGAATCCTCATGCCCTGGGTTGTCCTTTGATATCCCAACAAGAGATGAATAGACACCCATCGTTCAGGTAGGGGCAGGCTAATTGGCTAATCACGCAATCAAGCAAATCTCGGGCTTCAGCTTTCTTGTATGTCATGTTCAATTGCTCATCCATTCATATTTTATTATAAGCAAGAGTTGCCATGAAAAGGACATAATAGTAAGTAATGAATAACCAAACAAATGGATCTTGTTTCTTTCGATGAGGGGTGAATGGTTATGTTTGTCATTCTTGCAGCGTGACAATCGAACAAAACGGTAACATCGAACCGTGTTTTTGCTTCATTTATCCCAATTGCTACTGAAGAAAACGATGTTTATCATTTTCTTCAGTCCTCTTTTAGAAATGACTTGTATCTTCTTCTTTCTTTTTTTTGCCAAAAGAAATGTCTCGTATCTGTTGGTACATATCCAAGTGATTCCTCATTGGTCCGTTGAATCAAGTAAGTTGGACTACATCTAATGCACATCCCAGGGGATTGTCCATATCCTTTAGAACCAAAAACCCTTCCTGGAACTTATGGAATTTGCAGTAGCAACACACTTGTCTTGAGCAAAGCGTTTGTCGTTCTCTAGACCAATGATCGATAACAAAGTTCAATCAAATCGCTCCAATCATCGCTTCACTCTAGATGGGAGTCCACTGGGTGGTGGTCACTGATGAGCCGTTACAAACTACTGTAGGTATCAACTGAACTGCATATTGTTGTCCAAAAAAAAAAAAAAAAAAAAAAAAAAAAAAAAAAACTGAAACTGAACTACATATTGGACTACTCCTGGAGTCTTCAGAATCCCACGAGAAACCAAGGCCGAAGGTGCGGTCCCGGTCGCATCAAAACGCAAATGGTGAAGTATGCAGACGCGTAGGTGCATTGCAGTTTATTGAAGAAATCCCAAGGAAGGATGTAGACAGGTTTCAGGCTTTCAGCTGTTGCCGGTTCCTTTACTTTCATACCAGCAACAATGGCAAACCGATTTAAATCGATCCGATCCAGTCATCTCTTTAGTTTCAATGTGTACAATGGAGAACCCATTGGGGCTGTCACTGACCAGTCGTTAAGAAGGATTCTCTTTGGAATTTCCATGGTCAGAAACAAGAACGAGAAACCACTGTAGTGAGAGAGACAGACAGAGGCTGCCGTCCAGGTCGCTCTGTGATCGATCGCATAGGGAGACTGTCAGTCTCAATTCTGACAGCCAGAAACCAAAAGAAAAATGAAGAAAAGACCACCTGTGAGCTGGTGACGTATATGCTGACGCAGGTATACTTTTTTTAATCTTTGTCCATGCAAACGAATGAGGACGGTGAAACTTATGCAGATAATATGGGATTTCAGATTTGCACGCGCAGGCAGGCTTGCCAACGTGGAAAGAATTGGTCAAGAATCTTATCTGGATGCATGTGTGTATATATATCTGTATCATAGATATATATCTCTTGCAGCAGGACTGGGAGCTGGCCGGCCTCTGGATGCCTGAAGGGCCATTGCAGCGGAGCACTGCTCGGCTCATGGCGCTCCCAACTCCCAAGTCCAATCCTTTTTCTTTTTGAATTCCTCGTCGGATTCGTCAATGGTTCGCCCGCGCAAACGACATGGAAGGCCAGGTGGCGCTGGTGTCGAGTGTCAACCCAACCAAAGTACAATACAAACCCGCGATCACATTCGCATCACATCGCATCTTGTGTTGGGGACGATGATAGATTAATTGAACACAAAACACTATATAAAGCTATCCGTAGTAGAAAAATTATTAAAGGGGATTGTTTGATATAAATAATTACTAGCAAAAATGCCCGTGCGTTGTAACGGGAAAAAACTATCGATCATTATTAGAAAGCAAGGATAAAATGTTACATATCTATTTATGTTGTATCTTTCTATAAACTATAACAAGGTATAACTTTTTATGATATTTTTCAAAAATATATTTTTTTAGAGAATTTTTATGGTGCTTGGGTGGAACCGGTGGTTCCTACCCTTATTTTGTTCTTTAGTTGGTTCCTCTCTTTAATTATAATTAAGGGTAGTTTAGTACTTTTGCTAACGTATAGCTTCTCAACTTCCCGTATCTCAATTCCATGCCAATCCCCTACGGTTCCACCGCCGCGTCCACGCCATGAGCCGCGCTGCCGATCCTTCTGCTCCTCCCCCATCCCTGTCTTTCCCCATCGTCTTCGTCGTCGTCTCCCAGGCTCCTAGCTTGCCACTCAATTCAACAAAGGAACGAACTGGCATCAGCGGTAGCGCGGTGATGATTGCGCGAGTTCCTCACTCTTGCTCACTCTCCCAGGTCCTGACTACGAATAAATACCTCTTGCATGTGCCAAGCCGTAGCTATGCCAAGAACAGGATCGGTGTGTGCTCGTGCACGCGCTGACGCGCACGAGCGGCGGACATGCCGAGGAATCTGTTCCAGTCCGATCCGGCGAGACCAATTACTGAATCACGCAACCGTGTTCTTCTTCCACATAGGAGCGCCGGCGACGTACTCGAGCCTGGTTCCTCGACATGCGGCGCATGGGTTCGCAGCCACGTACTCAAACTCCCAGCTTGCACCCGGCGGCGGCGCCCGCGACGGCAGGGACGATGCGGAACGTGGTAAAGAATAGACCGAAGCCCATTTTGTTGTCGTTCATCTCATACTGGAGCGTCCTGCTCTAGCAGCGTTTCGTGCGCCTAGTCTGCCGGTTCGCCGCCAGCGTCGGCTGTGGTGCCCTGGTGCCCTCGTAGTACTGGACGCAGCCTGGCAAACGCAGGGTGCCGGACGCCAGCGCCCAAGGTGCTGGCTAGTGGCTACTTGCGCGCGCGTCGACACGGCCGCAGCGATAGCTCGCTCGCTCTTGCCCAGCATCGTCTGCGACGACGGCGACGCGGCTGCGATAGCGATGAGCTCGCACAGCCAAGCGCGGCAGCGGCTTGCCTGCGCGCCTGCGGCGACCGGCGAGTGCTCACTCGCGTGCCTGCTTGGCAGAGGCGGTGGCTCGTCCGCGTGCCTACGCAGCCAGGGCGAAGGGGAAGTGGCGGCGACAGACCATCTTCGTTTTGTTTTTTTTTTTTTTTTTTTTTGTTTCGGAGATGCGCCTCCCAGGACATCCAAATAGGATAATGCCCTTCAAAAATCAGTTCCAGACCCACATATTTTCTAGTTCTGGCACATAACTTGAGTTCCTTTCATCTGGTTCCTCCTATTTTTAGACCGTCGGATTCAAGAAAACTGATGGCTCATATTATTTTCAAGCGTGTTGAAATATCTCTTTTTTTTTATGATAACCACATATGATAATGAGTATCGTGATGAAGCTGCACCCCAAGCTGTCAATCGTGGTGAAAGCCAGGAATGAGTTTTGGGAGGGAAAAAGTTCTCTAGTCTGCATCAAGATGTTTAGACATTCTGGTGTATTTTCGTTAATCATGTTAATGGGAACGGGGGATCCCCACTTGTTTGAAAAAAAAAAAATGATAACCACATATCATGCATCATGTGCCTCGAGCGGTCCTCGATGATGTCTGAACTCGTGTTCTCTGTGCGATTGATGTGGAGCCATTATCGATGGCGTCCGGGCTCACCTCCTCAACGTGGCAGCATCGTTGGTGTAGGTGCCATTGATGATGGTGTTCATGATTGTCCCAACCCCAACGTTGCTTGATGTAGTGATGTTGCTGATGTAGGCATGGAGCTGTCGTCTTATCGATGGTGTCGGGGTTCGCCTTCTCGGTGGGGCTGATGGCATCAATCTGTAGTCGTCTCGACATCAACAGGTCCAGCATCACATATTCTTGTCATCTCATGCCGATAAGGGTGGCTGGGCCTAGACAAAATGCAGCGAACATTGCTGCCTATGATCGTGATCAGCTAGAGTCCATGACACATGTCGTCTGCCTTACTTTTCAGCTCTTGTCCAAATGAGCATGGTCCCTCAGCACAACAACGGGACCTCCTCATGTGTAGACGAGATAAACATCCATGGCAGCATCCATGTTAAAAGATCGGTGGAGCCCATGACACGAGCTTGTTACACCATGTCAAGGATACAGACGCTAGAATGCATGTCACGATTGGGGAGTGCTAGCAAAGCCTGACTATAATGTATTCATCAATGCAGTCATCATGTCGTGTGGATGCAGATGACTGTGAGCATGAAGGTGCCAGCATACATGCATGTGGCATGACAACCATATATATATGTTTCTACATTAGATGGTGTGTGATCCTTGTTCATGACTATTAGAAAAGAAATAGGTGTCCAATTATGGCTCATTTTCTAATAAAAATACGCTTTTGATTAACACTGGACATGCGCGCTATGACGTCATTTTCGACGTGGCAACCAAAATGATTTATTAAGGACCAAGAGTTCAGAGGCTCGTGTATATATTATTTATTACTTATTCGATGTTTACAAGAAAGAATTGGAGGTAACCAAGATTTTAGTTCACAGTTTAATTAGCTATATATTGGTTGATCTATGTTTTAATAGTAAGAAATTTTGTTGGTAATTTGAATTATTTACTAAGTCTCGAGAGTTCAAAGACCCATATAATAATATATTTATTATTTAATATTTATATATTGTAGGAAAGAATAGAGAGCATCCAGATCCATATATAATAGAAGAAAAGAAAAAGATCACATAACGTGCAGGCACAAAAAACACATGGATGGAAAAAACGGACGCAGGCATGCGGCACGGATGGACGTACGTACAGCAAACGGAAAACTGTTTTAGGAAAAAAAAAAAAACGGAAGTGGAATTGGACTTGTATTGCGCTGCTGCTCTAATTTGCAACCACGACCGACACCGAGTCGGTGTTGGAGAGGCGAAAGCTCCCAACTCCCAAGTCCAATTCTTTTTCTTCTTGAATACCTCGTCGGATTCGTCCATGGTTCGCCCGCGCAAACGACATGGAAGGCCAGGTGGCGCTGGTGTCGAGTGTCAACCCAACCAAAGTACAATACAAACCCGCGATCACATTCGCATCACATCGCATCTTGTGTTGGGGACGATGATAGATTAATTGAACACAAAACACTATATAAAGCTATCCGTAGTAGAAAAATTATTAAAGGGGATTGTTTGATATAAATAATTAAGAGTAAATTGTATTCACCATATAACAACTATCTAAGTGGGGTGCATATTAGTCCAACATCTTGTAATTTATTTAATCTAATATAACAACTATCTAGGTGGGTACGCCTTAATCCAACATCTTGTAATATGTTTAATTTGATACGAGAACTTGTCCCATTGGTGCATATACGGTCTATGCATTGTAACAACATGTCTTGTACACTTCGAATCACTATACTAACATCGATATCATTACACTCCACATCGTACTAACATCAATTTGTGCCAAAACTTATTAGGGGTAGATATGTTCAAAAACTTGATCGTCCAGCATACCTGAGCAGATGTCATGACATGGTCCGGCTCGTTCACGGTCATGACTCAACCTTAACAGTGGCACATGTGTGTGTGGCACGCCCTTCAACTTTTTAATATCACCTATTTAAGTTGAGAGAACGTTTAGCCAAACTCTCATACGAGTCTAAACTATATTATTGCACTATAACATTCTTTATAGGTTAAGACTTATTTGATTTTGTCCAAATGATTTTAGCTAAACGTTGGATGAGCGCGCCATGATGTAGTAGCTTCGACACTGAACTCAAATGTTTGGATTGTATATGCACCAAAGAGATAAATTTTTGTTTTAAATTAAACAAATTATAAGATGTTGGGTCAACATTGCACCCACTTAGATAGTTAGTGTATTAAACTGAACAAATTACAGGATGTTGGATCAACTTGCACCCACTTAGATAGTTGTTGTATTAAACTGAACAAATTATAAGATGCTGGACTAACTTGAACCCACTTAGATAATTGTTGTATGATGAATGCAATTTACTCAATAATTAAATACTGTTCAGGTTCTGCTATTTTCCTAGAATCCCTTGGATTTTAATATAATTTTTAAGTGCTTCTATACATACACACCAATTAAATGACGGATTGTGGTGTACCTATCAAAATTTTCAGCTATTTCTATAAATCGTTTGCTTTTAAGTGTATTTTTTCAGTGTTTGTATATGCTACGGCGGTATATTAACTGACGGAGGTTGGGTCAGTTAAGTTAATCTCGGGTTGTCTTTGAGTCTTGAAACAAGTTCGCAGAATTAGGACTCTGCTCCTCCGTGCATACATTTTAGTACTAGCCGGTCGGGTACTGGTGGAGTCGAAGCCTGCGTACATTCTAGTACTAACATGCTATCAAAATAGATAAATACCAGTACTAGACTACTAGAGTGCATCCATTGTTACTCAACATGTAATCATTATTTTTGTAAAAAAAAAAAAACTGTAATCAACATGAACTTTCGGCTCTATTTCTGCACATAATCTAATCATAAAAAATGAATACACCAGATCAGAATGATGTAAAGCCGCACCACTTTAACATATACTGTTTTGACAATAGCAGAACTGGTTTCCCAAACCAAAGTATAACAATGACATAAGCTGTTGACACAAAAACGAAACTGGTTTCACAAAACCGGAGGACAGCATACTCTGTTGACAGACACGAAGCTGGTTTCACCAAAATAAAAGGTTACTGTAAGTGCTCAAACTTTAACATTCGACTCTTCAATGTGCGGCAAATGAATAATAAAAGGGCCCTATGTTCGGACTATTAGCAATGGTGCAAGCTCAGTTTTCAGCCTGCCTGCTGAGGAAGATAGCGACGGGGGCACCAGGCGATGGTGGTTTTTCCTGCAGCAGCGAAGCAAGCTCACCAGCCTTGGCGCGAGCGGCTTCATCGGACACCGAGAGCACCTCAACTTCCTCAAGGCCAAGCTGCCTCTTGATCAGCTCCAAGTTCTCCTGGAGAACATCCATCTCACTGAACGGAAGCTTCAAGTCCAGCGCCTGCGGACCAACATCCCTTGCCTCGTCCTTCTTATCCTTGATGAAGGGCATGCACAGCTTTAGAACCTGCTTCAAGTTCATTTCCTGCCCGATGGGACACTCCTTCAGAGCATCTGCTATTTCCTTATCAGGTGCGAAGGAGCGACTTTGGCTGTCGAACTTGGACTGCAGCACCCTCAAGCACTGCTCTTTCCAGCCAGAGTAGTGCTCATCCACATATATAAGGCCAATGCTCATCTTCTTTTTCTCGGATGGTGGTGCTGGTGCAGCTCCCTTCTTAGGCTTCTTGGAACCAGACTCTTGCTTCTGAAGCAGCTTCCTGAACGAAACTATGGAATCCTGCAAGTATTTATTTGCAATTCTCAGCGTAGGATCTGGATTGTCTGCGCCTGGCCAGCCAGCTTTTATTGCAATGCCTTCTTTCTTCAAGATCTTCTGCCACACGTGCTCAGCGTAGTGCGGACAGATGGGGGTGATGAGCCTGGTCTGGACATCCATAAATCGCCACAACAGTTCACGGTTCATGCCTGCTGCACCACAAGAGAGCCTGTACTCATCTCTAGCCGATTGAAGGTCATAGAACCCAGACGTCAGGGCTTCTCTGAACATGAAAGCATTGTAGCTCTTCTCAGTTTCTTTGATTGCAATGTTCATCTCGTTTGCAAACACACGGTCAGCATATGTAGTGGGTGGCCCAGCTCTTAATTTAGATTCAGCAGCTGTAACCTCTTCCATCCATGAAATTTCCTTTGTAAGCCTCATCACAGCAGAATTTGCAGTGTCAGTGACAAAGTTTGCATCATCGTTACCATCACCGGCATCAGCAAGGGCAAATCTAGTGGCATCAGAAGAGTACTTTTTGATGGCATCTTCGAGAGTTAAGAAATTCCCTGTGGACTTGGACATTTTTTCAGAATTAAGCATAAGATGCCCATTGCAGCGGAAACCAAGAGGCCAATGGTGCTCAGGAAGAAGTGCTGTATGATTGTATATGCAGAATGTCAGATGATTTTGAATAAGGTCTTTACCAGACACACGGATATCAAACGGGTACCAGTACTCAAATTCCTGCTTCATTTTCTTCAACAGAGCAGTAGGGATGTCACTTTTTGGTGCTGGACCATCACAAAACACAAAATCCCAGACTTCATCTGTCATTTGTTCTGGCCTTACTGAAGATATTCCTTTCCCATACATATTACCATTTTGCAAATGATGTGCAACTGTATAATAAGCCATGTATAGGGTTGAATCAGAAAGAGATTCTACAAGGAACTGCTCATCCCATGGGATTCGAGTACCAAGGCCAAAAGACCGCGAACAAGCCCACTGGTTCAGCCAGCCCAATGTGTGTTCAAAACCATTGCGGGTTTCAGTTGAGAATGTATTCATGCGGTCCAAACATTTGACTGCCTTCTGCTTCCATTCAGCCTCACCATAAGTTATGTACCACTGATCAGTGAGGGCAACAACACATTCATCACCAGATCTAGACATGACCTTCTTCTCCGGCTCACTATACAACACGGCTGTGCCTTCTTCCAAAAGCTTGCTTTTGATCAGCGGCTTCGCTTCTTGAACCTTTCTACCCTTGAACTCACCTTCAATCATTATTCCATCAGTAAATCCCTTCAGATATGTCATTCTTTTGGCTTCAGCAAGCTTCTCCTTATCATTCTGGCTTTTAATTTTAAGGTCATGGCAAACTTTCTCTGCTGACTTGTCTCCAAATTCAGGAATGTGGATTATTGGTATAATCTTATAAGGAAGAACCCACTCATCTTTCACTCTATACTTTGCTCTGAATGCTGGCTTTGCGACTAAATCTTGCAGTGCCATGAAATCATCAGGTGAATCACTTGGAACACTAGTCACAATGCCAGTACCTTTGTCAGTCAAGACAGTGAGCATTGGAAGAGCATATATGGTTTCATTGAAGGCAAGAGGAGATTTCAGTGGCAAACCAATCAAATCATTGCCAGACAGCTCACATAAGCAGGTTGGTTTTTCAGGGACCTTGGATAGGTGTTGGTATGCAAGATTAAGAGCAGACCTGGCTGTAAGGATGAAGACTTCAGTGTCGTTGATCTCAAAAGCACCATACATTCCATCAGGAAGGACCCAGCAATTTGTCTGTCCATACATCGTCTCAGGCCTTAGAGTAGCAGCTGCCAGATATACCTTCCTCCCTTCCAATGCCTTCAGCTTGGGAGGAAAAGGTGATATCACCTCCATTTTAATCAAGACATATTCCTGTGGCTGCACACCTTCACCTGTTGCCCTATCATGATCAGCACAAGGTTGGCCATCCAACGGAGAGTAGATTGTGTACCTCATGTCTTTAACAACCTTGCCCAGTTTCTTCAGCTTCCTCATCTGCCACTTAACAAAAGCATCATAGTACGGATTCATGTCAGTAGTTATGAATGACCTCCTCCAGTCACAACCCAAGCCAAATTTCTGGAGAACCTCCTTTGCCAATGGAGGGAAGTGAGTCAACCAGTGATACGGATCTTGAAATTTGGCAATTTCTTCATCATCTAGACCAAAGCTCTTCATGATCTCCCACTGGTACTTTTGTGCACCAGCCTTTGCAGTAGCCTTGGACTTCTTCCCCTTAAACTTATCTGGGGCAACAACATCAGTCTGCTCAGCTTGGATAGCATCTGCTGCTGCAGCACTAGAATCATCTGCCACAGGAAACACTGGAGGATATCCATATTGTTGGATTTCCCTGGCAAGCTTATCAGCTGAGGCCTTGATGGGCATTCCAGTGCAGTGGAAAGCAAAGGGCAAAAGGACATTGGACCCACGAAGCCTATGGTATGCAGCACCAAACTCAAGCTTGGACAACGAGAAGGCATGGCCCAGATGCAGCAAGCCATTCATGTAAGGGTATGGAAAGTTCCCAAAGAATTTTTCCCCAGGGCTTGGAGGCTCATTGCCAGGATCAGCCTCAAAAACCTTGTTATCATCCCAAAACTTCTGAACTTCTGATTCATTGTTCAGCAAAAAGTCTGTCCGGGCACGACTCTTAGGCTCATCAGGATTCATTGTCATTTTCCTGGAACACCAACAAAAAAGAATGTCAAAGGTCAGCATCTCAAAGTTATTCTTTTAACTTAACCACATTCATATCTGAAGTGTAAAAGAGAGAAGAGCTAACAAAGGCATGAAACATACAGAAACAAACATTTATTTTTGGACGAAGTACAGCATCACAATCTCATGTTAACTCGACTGAATTCATATCTTAGGTGTAAAAAAGAGAGCTAACAGATGCCTGAAACATACTTAGCATCTACTTTGAATGAAATATAAAATCACAATTTGATATTAATTATTAACTCAACTGAATTCACATCAGTAACTCAAAAATATAAGCTCTAACAGGAGCATGAAACATACAGAAACAGTTCAACTGAATCCATATCTCAAGTGTAAAGAAAAGAAGAACTAACAGATGTATGAAACATACAAATACAAGCACTTATTTTTTAAAGAAGTAAACCATGACAGTTTAATTTTAAATGAACTGAGCTGATATCTGAAGTGTAAAGGTGAAGCTGCCAGGCACATGAGAAAAACAGGAATACACATTTACTTCTGAACAAAGTATAACATCAGAAAATGTCCCCCGCCCAAGGTCCAACCCCAACTTCTATGAAGCGATACGGATACGGCTACGGATATAACATGAGACAAGCTGTTCAGTTCGATTCAATCAAACCCCAAATTGGCATGGCGCATGAAAGGGCTGCTAATGATAATTCTGTCCCTATCATCAACAGGGCAAGAGTTCTTCAATATTTTTTTTTGTCCAAGTTTGTTTGCCACATGAATGAAGTCACGTCCACCCAGCAAACGCTAGAAACCAACCCCACCAAGCCACCAAGGCAGTCAGCAAGTAGATCAATGACAACAAGACAGCCCTGTCCAACCCCACTAGGAGAAGCTAGGACATTTGCCAAGAAATTCGGTATACAGAAACACAAAATAAGCACAAGTACAGTACAGTACAGTACATGCGAAAGGTCTAAGTTGAAAACTGCATGAATTGAATTATATGAATACTACTAGTTCTAGGATGATTTGCTGATTCATTGGCAATCATGTGTTTCCCAAAACAGAAAGATGCGTCAAATCTTACTAAGACATCTGCTTAAGTACTCAAGGCCACGAACTGAACTGCCCTAGAGGTCATTGGGACTTGCTATACACTACTGAATAGGCAATTACAAGTGATCAAGCACTGAACAAGCAGCCAAAGGGTCTTAAAAAGCAACTAACCCTCCGTTCACGCAGCAGATGCTCCTGAAGACGTCCTTGATTCCCCGGTTCAGGAACTTGGCCTCCGACGCTGCAAATTCGCCGATAGACAATCAATCATCACGCCGGGATAAGAAGAAACTCTAAACCGAAACCGGCCACGTACATCCGAACAGGGCCGAGAAACAAGTATGACGGGCGTAGATGCACGAGCTCGAGGGTCCGCTTACAGAGATTCTTGCCGGCGAGCAAAGTCGCGATGCGCGCCAGCGCCCCCCGGGCCTCCCTCTTCGTCGGATGTCGGCGCGACTCCCCTGGAGAACGAGCCGCGGCAGCAGCTTGCGCGGGGCGGCGGCGGCGGCGGCCGTGCGTAGTCGCTAGCAACTAGCTAGCGTTGGTGTGGAGAAGAAGGTAGGGTTGGATTAGTTTGTGCTTTTAAGGGGGTTTGGACTTTGGGCTGGATATGGTAATCATGGGCCTATGTGCGCTACCTTTAGGCCCGCTTCTGCTGGCCGGGCCTGGAATTTCGTGTCCCCCACGGCACCGGGGTTGCTGGTTTGTGGGTTGTCACAGTCACGGCCCAGCGGATTAAGATTTTTTTTATTTCGTTACTTTTATTAATTTTTTGTTTTTTAAAAACACAAAATTAGCCCTTTAGAAAATTTGTAAAAATATAAACTTCTACCACCAATTGAAGTGCGCCAAAACGTTTTATAATTTTAAATTGAGGGATTACATAAAACGGAAAAATACAGCAATTCAATTAGCGGTAAAGAAAATTACGTGAGTTGAATTTGCGGCTTTCAAATACCGTCACTTCAATTAGCAACAGAATATATTCAGGTAATATTTTTTATTAGTTGGAAATTATTTATTTATTTATTTATTTATTAAAAAAAAGACTCTCCGAAACAATCTAACGTGTGCTGCTACTTGATGATGAGCCTACATCGTCCTTCGTGGCGGCCCGGACAGGGACCCCTCCATTTCATCTCTCATGTAGTAATGGATCGGAGATGGAGACTTGGAGAATACGTAGAATTCTGTCGTCAGATCACAACTGACGCGGAGCAACGAGCGAGGGGACCTCTGGACTCTGGTCCGTTGGCAATATATGCAGCAGGTAGAGCAGGTTCCTGCGACGTTCTAGATGCATGGATTCCTCGTCTGGTCCCTCGATCGGCGACGACGGCGCGCGCTGCCGTGTGAATAACCGTAGGCCGCCGTGGCGTGTGCGGTCTGCGGTGCGTGTGCCTCTGCATACGGTCCCCGTTCCCGTTCGCAGGGCGGCAAGCCATCAGCGATGAGCGAGCGAGCGCATGACATGATCGATCGTCGGCCTCGCCGACGCCGATCCGGTGCAGGTCCGACGAATCCACCGGTGATGCAATGCGATCCCTCCCGCCGCAACATCATCGGCTCACAAATGATTGATGGCTCCGGCGTCCGGCCTTCTTCGCAAGTTCGCATTCTCGCTTCCACGCATGGCGACTTGGCGAGCGAGAGAGAGAGAGATGAGATAGTATCCCAACGACTGGATTCGCACGGCCTCTCGCAGGGCACGCAAAACGCATGAGCGCCCAAGCGTGTATGCACGCATCCCTCCATGCATGCATGCACAGCGCGGCCACAATAATGCACGCATGGCGTCAGTGGTCGATCCTCTCGTCATTCTCGTCGTCACTCGACGACTGGCGGCAACGAACCGAAGTGGCCGGGAGGAGGAGGAAGAAGAAGACAGGCGCTGGCTGGCCTAAAGCCAGGCTGGATCCTCGGTGTCCTAGCTAGCTCTGGAGTGTGATTGTGTGAACATGCCACAAGGGTTAGTTCATAACAGACAGTGTTGGGAGGCCAAGCAACGTTCCGTGGAGGAGAAACTCTGCGTCCTGCTTACTCTGCTCCTGCTGCTCCTGAAAGGCTGAAACGGGATAAATCACAGCGAGGATGGGCGTCTGGTGCTGCTTGTTTTGCTTCATCTAGCCAGGGAGTCCAGCTGTTCTGCACATCATGCTCTATCAATATCAAGCACTCGAGCTGCAGCTGATCGAGCCCTTATCCAAGTTGCAGATAGTGACACCATTATGATGTTAATATTTATGTATACAGGAGCATTATTACACTGATATGTCTTCGCCCTCAAAAAAAACATTGTTCTGCACAGTATCGATCATGCTATCAACTTCTGCGCCTTCTGTATCCTCCCCAAAACCAGAGCTGCCGCACTATTCTTGTTCAGATTCAGACTTCAGAGTATCAATCAGCAAAACAATAAAAGGCTTCACCGAGCTACTCCTGGTTTGGTTTGGTGTGCACGCGTATGTACAGGAATTACGTACTCCTATGTTTCAAAATATAAGTCATTTTAAGTTTTTTGAGAATCAAAGTATCTTGAGTTCAATAAAAAATAATTAAATTATGGAGAAAATTACAAAGATTTATGACATCAAATAGTACTATAAAATATATATTTAATAAATAATCTAATGATATTTATTTGATATCATAAATATTATTATTTTATTACATAAAATTGTATAAACTTAGACAAGAAAGTTAAATGACTTATAATTTGATAAGAAGGAGTACATTTTACACGGTCAAACAACACTAACCATATTGTTGCAGCCCATCATGTTCACGTTAAACGCACAGACAAACTCAATCAATAAGGAAATCAATGTTTTCTAATGCAACCTAACCAGCTGATAAGTTGTTCGCAAGATCCATAATTCCATATCATTGTGCGCGTTCTAATAATTGGCTAAATTTATAAGTCACCTAGCTAGCTAAAGATCTTGGTTGGATGTGATTCCCTTCACTTCCAAATACATGTGTAGTTCCCTCTCAATTAATCCCTATCGATACAATAGATTGGTGATGAAGGAGGGGATAATCTGTACAGTATTTCCGAAAGAAAAGGCGTAAAGCGCAATGATAACTCGGCAACAGTGCATGCAGAGAAATTGCGAACAAGATCTCCAAAATACGATATCCTGATTGACCGATCATCAAACTACAACCCAGCATTCCATCTTGCGAAATATATACTTACCATGATAGTGATGATACGTCATAAACCAACGATTATACGTAGATACGTACGGTGGCATCGCGGCGGAGACCACGGTGAGTCCAGTCGGTGACACATTTCCGTACACTAGGGAGTCCGGTCTATAAAGGGCGCGTGGACTAGCACCGGCCGGCGCCGTCGATCGACACACCTCCATCTCCACGCCTCCTCCCCATCTCCGTCCCTCCTCCGCCGTGCCAGCGCCGCCACCATTCTTCCGGCCGGCCAGCTAGCTAGAGTACGTCCGTATGGAGGCGCTGCTCCCGAGCTCCAGCGGCATCTCGCCGAAGATCAGCACGATCCTGCAGTCGCACGTATACCCGCGGTTCGGCCGCGTGCTGCGCGCCCTCGCCCGTGTCAAGTCCGCGCTCCTCAACGCCCTCGGCGGCAAGACCAAGTGGGGCGCGCGCCGGCGCCGGCGGAAGAAGCAGCAGCAGCACCGCGCGAGGAACAGGAGGAACAGCAGCAGGAGACAGCTGCCCGCCGCCGGCGGCGGCGGCGGTTTTGCGAGGAGCTGGCCGCCGCACCTCGCCTGGTCCGGCGGCGGCGGCCTGTCGCCGGTTCGTCGGACCGCGGCCGAGGCGGCGTCGTTGGACGTGGACTACCACGTGTACCCGAGCTACGAGTCGGCGTGGAACGCGGTCGTCGTCCCCGCGGCCGCGGTGGCGGCTCCCGGCGAGTACTGCGGGTACCTGCGCTGGCTCGAGGAGGAGATGCCGAACGAGGTGGTGGTCGTGGAGGAGGAGGACGATGAAGGAGAGGACGACGACTCCGACGTCGACGGCGGCGCCGCTGCCAGTGGGAACGAGATCGACCGGCTGGCGGAGCAGTTCATCGCGAGGTGCCGTGCCAAGTTCTTGCTGGAGAAGCAAGAGTCGTACGACCGGTGTCAGGAGATGATCGCCAGGAGCCTCTGAATCCGTCGCCTTCATCAGGATTCGTTCGATGCGTTTTTTCTTCTTCTTCTTGCCCACAAAACCATCTGGATTTGGCGATGCGTGCGTACGTGTTCATAATAATCTGCGTGTGTAGTGCTGCATGATGAACGAGTGCTGCAAACTAGCGTTTGTGGTTCTTTTTCTTTCTAGCGTCGAGATTGATGATAATATATACTCCCTCTACTCTAACTTATAATACGTTTAATTTTTTTATACTAACTTTGACTATTCATCTTATTTTAAAAAATATTTTTTTTGATATGGTTTCCTTTATTAATAAAAGTTCTTTAATAATGACTTAAATTAAACTATTTTTACATAATTTTTTTAAATAAGATGAGTGGTTAAATTTTGGTTTAAAAAAGTCAAACATCTTTTAAATTGGAATGGATTAAGTAGCAAGTAGTATACCTAAATTCATGAGCAGCTGATGTGTGAAATACGCGCATAAACGTGTTCTAAAAAAAAAAAGAGCAGCTGATTTGTGGCTTTCTTGCACCTTGACAACACAACACTGAATGTGCTTCTTCAGTTCAACAGGAAATGTGTAAGGGTTTGTTGGATCGGTATGATTCGTTTGAACGCCCAAGAGGTATAACATCTCTGAATCGCAAGAGAGAGAGAGAACATCTCTAGCGCTATTTGAGTCGAGAAGGTTTTTGTGTTTTGTTTGGGTGAGTCATTACGAAGTTGAATTCCTTCATATCCTTCATATTTTTTGGGTTCACCTTCATATAACCTCACAACAGTGCAACAATCTGCCATGAATTCAGGTTTAAATGGTTTGCACTAGATACGTTGCCTATTTATATACTCTTTGATAGCCGCGGGGGTTCAGGGCGCTCGCGCCACTGCTGGCTGCAGTAGGCTGGCATAAGAGCTTGCGCTTTCGTTTGTTCGAGCAAATTAGTGCACGCCTAGGACTACAAAACTCGAAGCTCCGCCATCGAGCCGGCGCCGTGTATGTGTGTTGTCCGGGTGCTAAGGCATCCCGCCAAAGACACCGCCGGAATGTAATGACTTTTAATCCCTCTTCTCTTAATGAGCAACGTGCTAAGCATGAGTTCGAAAAAAAAAAATTATATACACTTTTAACTTGCGCTAATATAAATTAATAATATTGACAACATTTCATCTACTAGCAATCTTTTTTGAAACAACAATCTTTTCTTTGCTAATAGATCCATAGTAGTAAAATATGGAATAAATTCAAAGATCTAGACAGTCCAAGTCCTTGAGCTTCATTCATCAAACATTATGATTGCTATATTTGGATCATCCAACTTCCGAGACACTGAATCAAGGAGTTGATCCTAATTTGCCAGAAACAAAGGGAACAAAATCAAGATTTGTTGCCTTGTTCCTAGCACAAAATAATTAAAATTGATCACCAGTTCGACCTATTCCTCAACATACATGGAAATAAATCCTAAGACTTATCCCCTCATATTTTCCTCCGCACATATATTATCCTGATATAAATCCTCCTACTGCACCAAAGTCACGCACACATCAAAAAGCTTCTGTTATTATTATAGGTTCCTTACAGTTAACATATTTAAACTTTGACCATCAACATCAAGGGCTTTATTTTAACTTTTCATTGAAAATTTAAATTTATTACTATTACTATAGCTCCGACTTTTAAATATAAATATGGAAGCATTGGTTTTGCTATATTTGGTTTACATTTTGTGCCCTTGAATAACGTTGATTCATTTTGTGCCCGTGAATAACGTTGATTCATTTGTGCTCGTGAAATCATTTTTTTATTGAATAACGTTAGACTTTCAAATAGGAAGTTCCGAACCCAACTGTTTCTATTTGGGCTCGGACACGAATCCTTCGCGACCACCAGGTCCGTCCTGCTATAAGGAGGCCCAAGACCCAACAATATAAAGAAACCAAATAGCAATCTCGTAGGCCCAACAATATAAAGAAACCAAATAGCAATCTCGTAGTCCCCCTTTCCTCCTCTGCCTCCGACTTCCGTCGCGAATCGGATCGGGGCCTAGGGTTTCGGCGCGCACCAGACCCGAGGGCTAGGCTGAGCATGGAGGGAGCAGGTGCGGCCCGGAAGAGGTACCGGCCGGAGACGAACGGGGCTGTCGCCGGCGGAAGCGCTCCAAAGGTGAGGCATCGCTATCCCACCAATCCCATCTGCCGTTCGCCTCGATTTTTTGGTTCTACACTAGGCTAGATGTCGTTTGTCCTCGCCCCTCGCGAGATGTGCTTCGGTGACTGGATCTGTCTGTGTCCTGCGAGAGCTGAGCGAGAAGGTATTCTGGTTGGTCGTTTGATTATGCTTCTTATGCGTGCCGTGTGCGCAACGAGATGCGCATCCGGGGTGTTCGTGACTGGGGATTGGTGTGGGTCCGGGCTTGTTAGAGGTTTTGTTTTCGTTCAATCACAAGCTTCGCTTGCTTCAAGTAATGCGTGGATTCGTCGAATAGTAGCTCGTTGCCTCCAAAATTGAATTACAAATCATGAGTTTTCTACTCCATCCTTAGGCTTTTACTCTCTTATTAACTTCGACTCCTAAATTGGACCTTAAAGTCTAGCTTCGTATTTGACTCCTAAATCCAAGTAATGTGTGTGAAGATGGATCAAAAGAATACAATCAAATCTGAAGGAAGCAGATAGGGTTGCAGACTGAAAATTTTTATTTTATATAAATGTATCACAGTTAGGTATAAACAGTTTTGCCCAGCTACTGATAAAAAATTGTCAGTGCTAACATGTTCTTATCTGAGCCACTTATCCTCCTTTAGTTACTACTAGTACTAAGAAAGTCTGTGTGCTCCAAAATCTAGTTAGGACTGTGCGTCATGACAGTAGTAATACAGTAAAAATAGTTTAGAACTCGTAGTCTGGAATGTTATTTAAGAGTTCTGACAGTGTAATAGTATGAAGCTCATCTAGATGTATTTTGTTGAAAAGGGGGATAATTTTCTAGAGAAGAAATAGTAATCTGAAGCATATTTGGAAATCAAAGCACCTCTTGCCTCTTGAATCTTGATCGGTGTAACTGGACAATTCACCAATCACCCGTTCAACAAACAAGACTTGTATGTTCCTGGATCTAGTTAGGATTATGTGCCTCACGACAATATTGGTACAAGTAGTTTTTAGAACTGTCTGTAAACATTGTTTTAGAGTTCAGATACTGTAATGGTACAAGTCTGTTCTAGATGTATTTTGTTGAAAATAGGAACAGTTTTCTAGGGAAAAATAGTAATGTGAAGCATATATGGTAATGAAGCCACCTTGTGGCTCTTGAATATTTAATTATTTATCAAAATGCAATTCGACAGTTCATCAGTTCAATGAACACCAAAAAAGATGCAGACACATGGTATTTGTCAGTATAGAAACCCTACTAATCTTTGTTTCAACTGTATAATAACTATCTTCTGCAGGATAACTACAATGGAATCTTTTACCATATAAAATCTTGTTCGTTCATCACATACATTGGAGATAAATTCTATATACGTACTTGATTATAGAAGATCAATAATTCAAACTTCTAACACGTGAGAAAATGTAATTAATTTTATGCAACAGACACGGAGTCATTTCAAACTGGTCTATCAAGCAAATCGAAGCCTTGCACCAAGTTTTTCAGGTTATAATCTTAACCTATTTGAAATAACATCAGAATGGTAACCTGTATCTTTTTCACTCTTCTTACAGCAAATCAATTCTTTGAAAGTTTCATTATATATGCCAAAGATGTATGAAATATTTGAATAACTCTAAATTGTGATACGTTACATGAGCTGCTCTATTTTATTAATAATCTCAGTAGATGAACTTGCCTTTTTTCCCTACGGCTAGTTAAGAGTTTAGATGAGTACGATACATACCAACGATCCACTCTTGCTTTATGGTGCATTCAGAATAGACAGGGCACAATGTATTGATTTTTAGTGATGGAAGTGTTTGTCAGTAGATTCAAATTTCATTTTGTTATTATATTATGGTATTATGCTTTCTTTATATTGTTATTGTTATTACTTCAATATGCCTGAATATATGGTTTAGATGTTTGGGTATTTCATCTCTTATTGAAAGCTCATTCCTGCATACTTAAAATCATCATTAGATAAATCTTCATAAATAATATGGTCTCCTTTGAATGTTGCAGTACCATTGGGTGCCCGTTTGGTGAGGGATGCCATTTTCAGCACTTTGTCCCTGGTGGTTACCCGGCAGTTGCAAAAATGCTCAATCTAGCTAGCCCTGCTGTGTCTGCGCCATCAAGAACTCATGTGGATCATGCTGCTCTTACCAGCGCCTCCCATCCAGCTTCAACGGGCAAGACACGCATCTGCACCAAGTACAATACTACAGAAGGCTGCAGATTTGGTGATAAGTGTCATTTCGCTCATGGCGAAAGAGAGCTTGGGAGGCCAGCCTACATGTCTCATGAAGGACCTCCTATGGGTGGTCGATATGGAGGCCTATCTGAACCTCTGCAACAAGCTTCCATGGGCCCTCCAGCAGGAAACTTTGGTGCTTCCGCGACTGCCAAGATCAGTGTGGATGCCTCTCTTGCCGGTGGCATCATCGGTAAGGGTGGGGCCAACACTAAGCAGATAAGCAGAATTACAGGCGTCAAGCTCTCCATCCGTGACCATGAGTCTGACCCCAGCCAGAAGAACATTGAGCTTGAAGGCAGTTTTGACCAGATCAAGCAAGCCAGCGACATGGTGAGGGACCTCATCGCGAAAATCAGCGCAAGCATGCCGGCGAAAAACCCATCTGCTGCTGCGGCGCTAGCAGGAGGCCGAGGCGGGGGCAGGGGCAACTACAAGACGAAGCTGTGCGAGAACTTTGTGAAGGGTGCCTGCCCTTTCGGCGACCGGTGCCACTTTGCCCATGGCGAGACGGAGCAGCGGAGAGGTGCTGCTTGAGAGTCGAGGTGCTCCAGGCATGAGATGCCCTGTGCTCTCTCCTTTTGCTACTGTGAATTTTTCTCCTTGCAGCGTTAGGCGGTTAGACTGTTGTATTGCGATTCCAGACGATTAAACTCTAGATTTCAGCCGATTAAACAGATTTCGGTTTTTTTATAAGTTTGAGAAAATGTTAATCTGTCACCCATGCCCCTGAATGTTATGACTTGATGGCAACTTGCATTTTGTGGTCAGTTAGCAGCTGCTGGCCCATGACAAACCTGTGTGACTTTCCTAACGTTGTCTCTGTAAATTTCGCTGTGTAAACTGTCGAAAAACAGTTGAGGCGGAAATGAAAATATCAGACGACTTATCTCGGCTATTCTTTACGATTTCCACGTCGCCTAGCCAGCAGCAGCCTGCACCACCACGCCACCAACGGCGCCTGTAGTGTCTGTACTCTACTCTGTAGACTGTAGCACGAGAGAAATCTGTAGCCCAGCAGCTCGTCAGGCATGGCGGCCGCCGTGGCGCTGACCCCGGCCTCTCCAGCGCTCCTCCCTGTCCCCTTCCGCGGCCGCCGCGACGGCCGAGTGCGCCTCTCGTCCCGCCGGCCCCGCTACTCGGCGGGGGCGCTGCAGAGCCACGGCCCAGACCTTCCAAGGGGGCCCCGCCGCCAGCTACGCCCGCGAGATGGAGCGCCTCTCCGCCAAGGAGTCCCTGCTCCTCGCCGTGAGCACTTCCTCTTCCTCTGCTCCTTCTCAGTCTCTCTCGCCTAGTACTACTTGCTGACCTTCTTGTGAGGTGCCTACGGGAGGCTTGTGTCCCCACACCGTACCAAATTGTAGGCGCTACTGTCAAGTTCTAAACCTGCAAATTCCAACTAAATTTCACTTTGAAAGTTTTCCTCCACAACCTCAGCAATTAGGAAATGATATTTTCCTGTGATTGTGTGTCTGCGTTGTGAAATGACAGCTTGAGTCAGCTAGTTGATACTGAACTTTCGAGGTATTTTCTTAACTAGGGTATATGAATTTCTTTTTACCAATTTCAGTTTAAAGATGCTGGGGGTTTTGAGGCCTTGGTCAGCGGGAAGACCACTGAGATGCAGAGGATCGATGTCAATGAGCGGATTGTTGGACTTGAACGCTTGAATCCGACGCCACGCCCCACTACGCAAGTGTTATGGCTAACAACGATGTATTATGTGCTGTAGCTTAGTTGAAATACTTCTCATAGCAACCCTAAGATTTAACCACTCAGATGAGATGAACTTTCTGTGATTTTGACCAAAAATCTTTTCTGTGTAAGCATACTAATTCCATACATCTATTTACTTTGCAGATCACCGTTTCTGGAGGGTCGATGGAATTTTGAATGGTTTGGTGATAGCAGTCCTGGAGCATTCACAGCCCGTCTTTTGTTTGAGTATGTCCCTGTCGGTCGTCGCTGCTTGTTGGATGCAAGTTATTTCAATATTTCATTTGCCTTGAATTCAGTTTTAAGTCAAGCTTCTCCTGATACCAAGTGTGTTCTAATTTGAAGGAGGTCACCTACATCTGTTGCACACTTTACTGGACTCGATGTGCTGATCAAGGATGGATACTCCAAGCTCTCATCTAACCTCAAGTTTCTAAATACGGTAATGCCAGAAGATTTTAGGAGGGCACCTGCTATTTTTGCATAGCTTATGGGATCCATCTTTAATTCTTGAGATTATTGGTTCTATATGACATTTATGGGCCTGGCAAGTCAGTATCGCTTACAAGTTACAAGATGCAGGATTCACCTTCCATAAGCTACTTCATAATTATGCTGAAGTCATTTATTAGCTAGTTGTTAATATCTGTATTTGTTTTGAAAATATTACACATTATTATCTGTATTACCTGCCAAATTGAATGTTTCTGTGTGATTGGGGACTATTTTATTGTTAAACTCCCATTCTCACTATTAGCAACTTCCTTTTTTCTGTTTCCAGATACAAAGCAAATTCCTACTGACTACTCAATTGTCCGTTGAGGGGCCCATCAGGATGAAAGAGGAATACATTGAGGGGCTTATAGAGATTCCCAGAATCAATGAAGAATCATTGCCTGAACAGTTAAAGGGCTTGCTTGGCCAAACTGCAGGAGCTCTACAACAACTTCCTAGCCCTATAAGGGATGCTGTTTCAGAGGGGCTTAAAGTGCCACTTGGTAAGTAGGCAGGGCTTCACACTCTTGTAGCCATATGCTAGTTTAGAATACTATAATTGCTGGAACTATATATACTAGGCACACACGCTTGTAGTTTCGAGGACGTACTGCCTGCTTAGATAAAGCAACCACCGATTCTGTTACATGAATTCTTTTTGTCAAGAAATTCTTGCCAATTTATTTGCCAAAATATTAAATTGTTGAGGAACATGTTAACATTGATAGTTGAGGAATTCTTCAGGGCTTACTCGAGGGTTTGGAAACAGAACCAACTGTAAAAACTGGAGGGATCCAATTGTTTATAAGTAAAGAAAACCTTTTATAATTTATTTAAAGTGACATTCCTTTTTTACATGTAAATTTAACAGTCATTTCATTTACATTTTGATTTGCTTGGTTATACCAAATTGGAGTTGGACTATAGTAGGTCATTAGAGTTATGGTAGTTTTTCATGCCATCGTTGCATGAGCGCATAATAGCTGTATTCCATGACTTCTGTAGTTACATTACATTTCATTGTTAATTACAGGTGGAGCATTTCAACGCTTATTCATGATCTCTTACTTGGATGAAGAAATATTGGTACGTTTCTTTAATGTACTTGCAGGGGTGCCAAATTCATTTGCATTAATATACGGTTATCTCAGCAGTCAGTGGAATCACAAGACAAATGACAGCGTGTTTAGTTGATGTACTTTCTAAAGAAAAACAAGAGCCACAAACAGAGTAGTGACAACAAATTGGTTGTCATGTTTGTGCAATTATTGAATTTCTTGTTTGCCCTTTTTAGACTTCAGTTCTTAAGCTCATTGAGTTGAAGGCTGATGACCAACTGAATCAGAATGCCACAAAGGTTTATTATTGTTCATTGTGCACAGTTTAAGGACTTGTTTGGATACCAAGGGCTAATTGTTATAGCCAGCCAAAAATTAGCGCTAACCCATCCAAACAGAGGGCTAATAGGTGGACTAATTTATTAGCCAAGCCTCCAACTAGTTGTTAGCAAACTAGCTGGCCAACCCCTACTAATGTTGGCAAATTTTTAGCTCCAGCTAATAACTAGCCCTAGCTGACTGTCGCTTAATTGAATTCAGTAGTTCGGGTGATCACCTTACTGTAAGTCCTATCTGCTGTAAACTGGATTTGCTTCCTTCTTATATTATTATATGATATAGCAGTGCTCCTGCTATTTTTTCTAAAAAAAAAAAGAGTTCAGTACACATTCAGCATGCCTTTAGGAGAATGCTATACACAATGCCTTTAAGAGAAGGAGAAATGGTTTGAATTTGAACATACATGTCGTTGTTTTTTCAGTCACAGATAAGACGCTAGTAATTATCTCCCTAAAAGATTAACTGTTTATCGTGTTCTCTCATCATTTTGACGTGGTTCTCTCTGTCAGTGTCATTGTCCATCTGATTGCCAGGAATGACTCTTCCCTGAAGTCTTTTGACTTGGATTTTTATTTACCCATGCTTCATGATACAAATGGATAGTTTAAACCCTCATGTTATTTTACCTAATATTAATTTTATAGTGAGTGTGGGAAAAATGGCAACTTCTTACAGTTTTGCTGTCATCTTTTTTTCAGATTATCAGAGATGCTGCTGGAGCACCTGATGTCTTAACCAGACTTGAGGGGCCACAACCGACTCCAGGTGATGGCACAGCAGATGCAGTGATATCAGAATATGAAAGCTAATGCCTGATTAGTAACTGTAACTCCACACCTAGCTCCTGTTTATGGCACCTTTCTCCTTCTACCTGGTCGTTTTCTCAGGCTCGCACATATATAAAAGGTTGTAGTGTTGTCAACGATAACGACCACGTGAGTGTTTTTACTTGGTACATCCTTTCGGCTATTCTGAATGTGGGCAATAATATCAAATGACCTTCACAAGTTCATATTAAAAAATTACTGCTTCTTCAAAGTCAATTGATAAGTTCCAGGATACAGCCTGGTAATCGCTCAATGCCGTGCAGAGCAAATGACAATGTGCCCCATGCCCAATGATGGTGTGCTAGTAAAGGCCGTTCTGCTCCCATCAGCAGGGCAGCTGTGCAGCACCAGTGGCGACAGCAGCAACTGCCCCGTCTCTCTCTCTCTCTCTAGAAAAAGCTGAATGACAGACAGTGGTAACCTCGTGTAAACCAATCAAAAAAATTTGCTGCAGTAGACGCAAATCTGTGACTTCAATCATGTCTATTTTGCCCTGTGAACGTGCGGCGCAAGTTTTGGTTCTAAATAAACGAGTAAATCAGAACTGAATTCTGACAGATTAAGACTTCGGAGTTCAGAGAAATCCCTTTCCATTTGCAGTTGCCGCCGCATTCAGAGGTAAAGAGACTAGTAGAGTTCGAATCAAACACTGACAGAACTCGTTGTAAATAAACACAAAACTAATTCGACGTTTCCATCGGGCTCATGAAACTATGAAAAAGGCAGACTTGGAACAACGAAACATGGCCAAAGAGACGAAGGATGGACATTCATGTCCGGTGATTTATCTTCGCAAACCGAGCAAACTCGAGATCTTCTCATAATAACTGTAAATCCTCATCGTTCTCTAATGCATGAACATGACAGTAAATTCTCATCGTTCTCGATCTAGTGCAGGAACATAGTGACTGACCAGGAGATTTAGGGAAAAATGTGCCCGGCTGTGCCAGCGCATGCACCTGATCAGAAATAACTAAAAAAACCGCCGGCATGCACCTGATCAGAAATGAAAACCGGCCACGGCGCCGTCCATGTCGCAGGGGGTGAAGAAATCCTCGATGCCCTGGTAGAAGCCGCCGTCGTGGTAGGGGTAGCCGTCCATCTCGAGCGCGCGCAGGAACCCTCCCCCTTCCCCACCCGACGGGAACGGCGTCTCGGCGGGCTCCTCCTTCACCTTTATCCCGATCCCCACCGCGGCGCCGGCGGCGCAGGCGCCGACGCCCTCGTCGCCCGCCGTGTCGCAGGACGACGAGGCCGAAGTCGGCGGCGACGGCGACGGCGACGGCGACGCGTCCCCGCCGGTGGACGCCGACGACGACGCGCAGGAGTCCTTCTTGGGTGGTGGCTTGCCGGTGAGCCGCTGGACGAGCTCGCGGAAGTGCCGGGCCTCCGTCTTGATGACCTCCGCCTCCACGACGTGGATGATCCTGATCTTCGGCTGCGGCGCCTTCGCGATGGCGTGGGAGAGCCGGTGCGCCGGCAGCGACGACGACGATACGCCGCGGGACGAGGATGGGAGCTTCCCGGCGACCTTCATGGCGTCGCCGCCGGAGAGTAGTTCGTTGTGTGTGTGAGAGAGAAAGAGAGGGCGAAGGAGACGGAGGCTCGATGACTATCAGTACCCGCAACGGCCACGCCAGTGGAGGAGAGCAGCTGAGAGCACACGAGCTTTATATAGAAGAGACGCTCGGGCCTCGGGCGGTTTGGTGGCCTCGGATTCTTGGATGCGGCGGCCTCTGCCATACATCCCGTGTGCCAGCGGTCGGATCGGAAAATCAAACGGTCGATGTAATATATGGTGCCGTGCGCAAATTAGTGTTTATTGTTTATGTTCATGCAATGGTATACACAAATTTAATGACCATGTCAGCATTAATCGGTAGATATTTAATTAGTCACACATAATAAACTATCAATGATTCTATATTTTCCAAAGAATCCAGTGGCTTACGAAATGAAACCATTTGAAATTCTTATATATGTCATAATATAGGATGTCACAGTAGGCAAATCCAAAAATAAAGAAAACCACTTTCCATTTCTACTCACTATATTCTAAATTGTAAGATAGTTTGTCTTTTTTTAAAATAAATAGCTTTCATTATACGCTTAGATATACACTATTTATGACATATAGCAAAAATCATATGTCTAAAAAATAAATATCCTTCAAATTTGGAACGGGGTAGTACAACATTTTTTTAATTAAT